>JALPQD010000398.1:1800000-2060055 GCA_023101885.1 Typhlomys cinereus
AATAAAACAACACATGCCTATTGAATTCATTTTCACTACTGTGCAGATTAACTCACAAGTTTGTTCATTGATTTTGGTCTGGGGGAATCTAGCTATTGATCAGAGTATTGTATCATCCACTGCCAGTATTTTAGCACCTCTCTATTCTTTTATATCACTCAGTGTTTGTTTCATGAAATTTTATTTTCTTGATGGATTGTTCCTATTATTAATATATACCAGTCTCCTTTATTTCCTTTGGCTAATTTTGAGTTGAAGTTTTCTTTATTAGTCATCACAATACCTGTGGTAGTTTGTGGCTTCCCTTTGTTTGGTTAATTAACTTTCATTTTATTAATTTGGAAGACATTCTCAGAGTGCATTGCAAATGTGTTTTATATCTTAAAACACTAGATAACTGGACAATATTTTTAAATCAAATAAAGTAGTATGAATATTTTAATTGAAGAGTTAATTCCACTTCCTTTAGGTTATTATTGAAAGCTTAGCGAATTCCTGAAGTTTTATTGATTGCTTTTCTGGCTGAGTGGATTATTGTTTGTTCTTTTTCTGCTTTATTGGTATTGGTGGCTTCATTGAGTTGGTTAACCTATCTTTAAAACCATTGCATGCTATTTTAATTCTTTTGATGTATGTCATAAAGTTTGATGAGCCAAAAAAGAGTCCAGAGTAAGATCCTGGAGATGTATTTTGGTGTTTCTGCTCCCATTACCAGAATTTTCTTTATCTTCATCATGCCATCAAGGTCCTAGGATTTGTCTCCCCAATTCATCCATCCTGAGTTAAATGTTGTAAAGGAGTCCCTCCAAGGAAATATTTCTTATGCACCTTTGGGAAAGCCAAAGCACAAGTGATCTTAAATACTTGCTCATATGATTAATAAGTGTATGTTTTACTGTTTGCTCCTCTTGTTTAAAGGTATGTTTTGCTCTCGTATTTGATTAGGATCAAACTTTTGCTACTTTCTTATGATTCCATAAGCTAGAAAGCTCATTCTTTATGTTAGCCCAGAATTCTTCCTGAGAGAGTAAGCAAGGCAGTTTTTGGATTTTTAAACTTCTATTCTGTGTCTGACATTCTGGGACTTTGCAGTGGATATGGAACTCTTTCAAGAAGAGTTGAAATCATCTACTGAAGTACATTAATTCTATTAAAGCTAGTTACTTGATCTTACACCTGGTGAATGACAGACTGCTTCCCAATGGTTTAAATATTATAGTCTAGAGACATGGGTGGCTAATGTTTTCTTTATATTTTCAAAATCAATTAAACATTAGCCCTCTGACTGGAAGGATGCAGCTATGTATGTCAAGTT
The DNA here is from genome assembly GCA_023101885.1 of Typhlomys cinereus. Taxonomy (NCBI): domain Eukaryota; kingdom Metazoa; phylum Chordata; class Mammalia; order Rodentia; family Platacanthomyidae; genus Typhlomys; species Typhlomys cinereus. Next base: position 1,801,316 of record JALPQD010000398.1, read on the forward strand.
AGCTGCTTCATGGGTCTTAGTCCTTACAATAATGGAACCCATGGCATATTGATGGATCCAGAGATTGACTTATCTGTTCATCTAAGCTCATGATTCTTCAAACCTCAATGTTATTCTTATCTTATTAGATCTTGCCCTGGTCTGCTGATGGTTTGACTATCTCTACATATGTCTATTTTTGTACTTGCACTGAGCTGACTACCACCCAGACATTTGGATACATCAAAATCCAGTTCTTTTGCTCTCCACGAAGACCTCCCATAGCTGTCTGTAAGGACACTTAGTCACATCTCTATGATTGGGAAATTACTTTCCACTAAAGGCATCACTGTCTCACTGAAAAACCATGGGCTGGTCTAGAACTGACAGTCTCATTTCCAAAGAGCTTCTTGGCTTATTTTTTTTTTTGATGAGTCTCTTATTTCCCCTCTCCCAAAAAGGTAACCACATGCCTAGAGTTGTGTTTTATTTGCCTTACTTTTTTTCTGCAGAGTCCTGTAAGATAGCCTTGTCAGCTATGCTACCATTCCTTTGTGAATTTCTCTCTCTCTTTTGCATATCATCTATTTTTTTCATCCTGTTTTTCTTCATGAATCACAGAGAAGTAGCTCCAATCCACCACTTTATCTGGAAGTTCTCAGATTTCTATTAGTTTACCATTTTGATTTTTATAAATAGTTATATCAGTTTTATCTCTTCATTGTCAGCAGACAAAGTCTGTTGACTTAGTTTTACCCACATTCATCTCTAGGATGAAATTTGTGGAATTACGTTCATTTCAATTCTCTGTTAGACCGTTAAAGTGGAAGCAGTCCAAGCACTATTTTATTCATGCATTCAAGAAACAATTTTTAAATAAGCATCCCGGCAGTATTTGATTTCAGAGGTGAGCTTAATCCAGTGGGAGAAGCAGATAGACAAGATGAATTATGTCATTAAGTACTAATGAAATGGGGAAAGCAGGTATACTTCTTTGAGATGGATGCTTTCTTACCTCAGGTGAACAATCACTCTTGGAACTGGGTGTTATACAATCAGTAGTCACTAGAGCAATGCTGGACCAGTGAGTTTTAGCTCTTTGTCTCCCAATTTCAAAGAATGTATTTCATAGATAATGGTGAGTGTCAGAAAGGTGAGTGTAAGAGAAAGGAAGCAAGCAGGAACAAATGATAATTCGTCACTAAGGGTTCCCATAGGGGTTAATAAAACTACTAGGTTTCAGCACAAAGCTGAGGTTAGGGAGTTGCTCATCTAGTTGTCCCACCTGTAATGTTTATACTCCTTTTTCATCCCAGTGGCTGGACTGGACTTTCAGGTATACCTTCAAGGGCCAGTGAATTATCTGATCATCCATAACCTCTAAGCAGCTGCATTCAGTAGGTGACTATGTAAAAAACGAAAGGAGAGATAACAAGAAACTAGAAAATAAGCTAGTATCTATAAACGTTTTTTGGTATTTCTGGTCTTTAACAAAGACAAAACTGTCAGGAGAACTAATGGAGTTTCCCGCTTGTGGCCACAACAGAGATGGTCAGTTCCTAAGGAAAAGAAGCCCCCCTCAAAAGGATTAGCACCATAGGGGGAAGTTGGAACCTGCAGCCTTTTTTCCCTATGCAAGGACACAATACGTTGAAAACATGGCAAGAAGGTCTTTGTCACTCACTGATGCTTATACCTTGTTCTTGGACTTTTCAGCCTCTAGTCTATAAGAAACAATCTTAGAGTGCTTACAATTTACCCAGTCTGTAATATTTAGCATTACTTCCAAAGTGCATCAAAATAATTAAAACATTCTTAGAACTTAACTAAATGTTAATTGCCTAACAAGTAAGAAGAAGGAACAATCATAGCTCTGGAAGTTTGCATATTGTGTTTTGCATCAAATCATGTAAATCCTTATTTTATTGTCTTTAAATTGTTTAGTCAACAGTGATGAATATGTCAGCATGCTCCCACGGACTGACATAGATCTCAGGAGAAAGAGTTTTAGGCAGTAGGATCCTTAAGAGAAAAGGGGTCAGACAGATGTATGGGAGTACCCATATTGGTGGGCTCCCCAAGAAAAGGCCTCTCTGTCTGCCACAGAGGTCTGAACCACAAAGGGAACAGACGATACAGAGGGAATTCCAGGACCCAGGAGAATAGAAGGGAGTAAAATGGGCCTATTAAGGATGAGAGGGAGGATGGGATGGAATGGGATGAGAGTGGGAGGGAAGGGAGTAAGGAAGGGAGGAGGAAATGAGGGAGGCAAGGAACATGTATATAAAATGTAAATTTGATAATTTTATTTAAAAATTGTGTGGTTAGACAATTATTAAAACTACTCCTACTTCCAAATTATTATGAATGATGAAGTATTTCTTTCTTTGTTACTTTCCTATCTAGGTCACAAGGTATAGACAGTTTATTGAGTTTTTCATAAATATTTCAGAAAAGAAAAAGTGATACTGAACTTCAAGTTATAAACTAGCAACTAGAATTAAGCATTTCTTGAGTAGTAGAATAAGGACCAAAGTCACTAACACATTGTCAGAATAGCAAAATTTTTGGAATTTTATCTTCCATTTTCCCATTCCCCACTCCAAGATATACAGTGTCTTTGAAAGATCAAACGCTTGCAACCTACCAATCCCTGGAAAAATAGAACAGACTTGAAATTCACTGCTGTCCTTATTTTCTAATGCAGAAGTACTCTGAATGGCTCCTTTATCTGAGTTTCTGCTTATTTAAACTGATTTGGTTATATCCAACTATCCCTAATCTTTGCTCAGCCTCATTCTAAAATTGTTTTTGAGGAACAGTCAATAGCTATTGGTTAACATTGCAATTACCTTCGGCTGTGATGCTGTTGATGAGTAATGAGAGGGTACTAAAAATAATTTATAGGTGACATATTCATAAGTAGCTTTTTGGAGTAGCCACATAGGTCCAAGAGTCTACAGGTATATATATATATATATATATATATATATAGGCAGAACTGATATCATAATAGAGAAGACATGGGAAGGACATTAATCTTCCCTATAAATGATTGTGTCCAAGTATGCAAGAAGTAAGTGAAGGCTGAAGCAGAATTATGAACTTCCTGGTAGACCAGGACATATCTAAAAACACAGAGAACTCTTTTATCAAAAAGTGAGACTTAAGAGGATTTCGCGGTTAAAGATATTTGAGATAATTGCTGATGATTATCTTCTCATCACATCTAGATATACAATAACAAAACCACTGAAATCTTACTTTAAAAAAGAAAAACAAAACATCAAGTGTAGACGAACATGTAACTAGCTAGGTCATCAATTTTATCTTTCAGTTGGATCATAATAATAGTGAATATTCACAGAAAATCACATTCTGATTGAAACATGGGGTTATAGCTTGTGGGAAAAATAAAGATTATTTATAGTCAAATCATACAAAATACTTTAGGATCAGTGGAACATGACAAACGTATAGCCAGTGAATATGGGAAGCTTAACAAGTACTTAGGAGAACCTAAAGACCCATAAATTGCCTTAAACCAGCTTTCCTCCAGAGCTGACACTCCACAGGAAAATGCTGATTAATCAAACTCATTTTTTCCTCAGATAAAGACATTAATCAAAGTTTTGGTTCCCAATTGTAATAAATGGGATCTGCAAGAGAAGAGATATTGAAGAATGCACATGCTGATGGAAGAAAAGGAAGGTTTGGGTTTTCCATCTTATCTTACAATTGACGAGCCATGAAACCACAAAATTAGTGCAGCAGAGAAAAGTCTTCTTTGTTGTCCAGGAATAATCACATACCTTAAGAACTGGAAAAAAATATGTTATTCAACTCCACAGAGCACTAGCTATATTGCAGGAAGACACACCGTACACATGAATTGCTGGTCATATTCAAGCAACATAGAAGTTGCTTCAGCTCACTGCTTCAGCTCACCTATCCGTCCCTAGCAGTAACATCACATGGACCCTGGGAAAAGTACAAGTGAAGTTGAGTGAGTTCTCTTTCTCTATTTCTCACTTCCTTGAATTACCAATAATTATCTCTCTCAAATGTTAGAGTCAGTGAAAAATAACAGGACTGTATATCAGAGCTATGAAAATCTTAATTAAAACAGTGAGAATTTGTCATTTTCAAGAAATAATTCTTTTTTGTTTTTATTTTATGATCCAACAATTTTATTCTGGTTATATACCCAAAAGACATGAAATCATGTACTTTGCACACATATGCTTATCATTACATTATTAAAGCAATCAAAATGTTTAATCATTCTAAATGATCATAGATGGATAAATAAATGAGTTGTATGTATAGGCAAAAGAAGTTCTAATATTTTCCTTTAAAAATGAAGGAAACCTCGCATTATGTGATTGCATGATCGAACCATGAAAACAATATTCTGGAAGTAGAACATTTCAGCCACAGAAGAAAAAAATATTGTATGATTTTATTTATATGAGCTATTAGTAAGAATTAATTCTTTTTAAGCTAAGTAAGGTGCCAGTGGAGGCGCATTTGGAACAAGGAGAAAGAACAGATCATGGAGGAAGAGGATTTCACAGGAATGGAGGAACATTGCTGAAGTTCGGAGGAATTTTGATCAGAAAGGCTGCACCTTGAAATCTCTCTCAGTTGTGTAACTCTGCAACTCACAGATATATGTTATCTAGTTTTTAGAAAAGTTTAGAGGATCAGCATCATGCTATTGAAGAGTCTTTGATCAGAAAGGCTGCACCTTGAAATCTCTCTCAGTTGTGTAACTCTGCAACTCACAGATATATGTTATCTGGTTTTTAGAAAAGTTGTCTTGTAGACATTGCTGACATTATGGAATTTGTACATACTTTGAGAAAAAAACTATTAAATGTTGATGTGCTTAGTAGAGAACATATATGTACAAGGATGTACATTAGAATAATAAGATAAAACTAAATTAAATTTAGAATAATAAAATTAAAATTTGTCTTTTGCGAAACTAGAAAACAATAATTGTTAATTTATTCTTTGAAGCAACTTTTACACACATTTTTATCAATTCAAAACTATGAAATTGTATCTCAAATTATTTTTAAGTACAACTTTTTGTGTATATCTGTGTATATCAGAGGGTACTATGTGTACTTGTGGTGGCACAAAGATTACATAGGGATTCATCCTGGATCGTTCTACTTCTTTTTTGTTTTGCTCTGGGATTTCTATGACTCCCTCTTTCCAGGGCTGAAAATACAGGCCACAGCCATTTATGCCAGTCATTTTTATATGAAATCTGCGATCCATACTCAGGTCCCTCTGCTTTTGAGACAAAGTCTTAACCCCTAAGCCATCTCTTCAACCCCTTGAGGGCCATTTTGGGGGAATCAATGTGATTTTTTTTAAATTTTAAAATAAATTTATTGGTGTATAATCCATATATGTTGCAATTTATCCAAATAGTGAATTATTCATTTCAATATTTTTGTTATATTACTTTTATTTATGTTCTATTAAACTACATATAAACTGAAATATGTCCTCCATATTCATGCTAGGGATCAAATTCAGAGTTTGAGACATTCTCCACAGATATTCTATCACTAAGTCCCAATTTTGATCATTTGATATGTATAATTCAAAAAGATCAATTATAGGCATGTTTTATAATTACTACAATTGTCAATAGAAATACCAAGCTGTTTAAATCATCCAAGTAGAAATTCTTTAATTGCTAAACATTACTCCCAATTTCTCCCAGCTCCAGGAAACCTTTAAACTATTCCTGTCCTGATAATTCCTCAATGTAATCATGCAATACTTATTTATTGATTAGATTTGTTTTACTTAGTGCAAAGTCTTCAGGGATTTCTGAAATCCCTGTGAATTTATATAATTTAAATATTTAAATACAAACTATGGTATGTATTTGAACCCATTTATTTGCTGAAGACAAATAGGTTTACCAAATGCTTTCAAGTCTCTCATTTCAATTAAGTTGTGGTTTTATGCTATGCGTTTTGAGAATTGCCAAGCTCTCATTGTAAGTGAATGAAGGATTAAGTTTAATCTAATATGGTATATAAACCACAGAAAGGTTAAGCTAAATGAATATTGGCTTCAGGACTGTCATAATAGGCACAGGTTTGAGCTTGACAGTTGAAGGTTTGAGCTTTGGGCACATGTGTAGAGAATTTGCAAAACTAGAAAAGAAAAACTGTGGTTTTCTTTGTGGGTGAGTTAGGCCCAGAGCAAACCTGCAAGAGATTGTCTATCTGATGGGGAAGACTCAGCCTATAGTAGATGGGATTAGGCCCTGGAATAAAATACAGACTGTTGGTTTAGAGAGTTGGCATCCTTGTGTATACTTGACTAGACATGCTGGTCTGGAAAGTAAGGATCGTCCCTCTCTTGGCCATTATGTAGTGATGGTGTGGCCAGTTCCCTTGGCTTTGGTCTTGGTGCATACTCTCTCGTTAAGAACTATAACCAATAATCATAAGAGAAAATAAACCCCTTGTTCCCTTAAGCCGTTTGATGGTCATTTATCAGCAACTATGCAGGCGAACTGCAACAGGGACTTATTGCTGATTTTTCTTAAAAGAAAGAAAAGAAACAAAACCACATGTGGCAGACAGGGAACCACAGGACCCATAGACCCAAAGGACAGTAGAATAGAAAGGAGTTGATTTGGCTCATGTAGAGATGGGAGAGAGGGTGGGATGGGATGGGAGAGAAGAAGGAGGGGGAAACAAAGGGGAAGAAGGGGGGGGAAACGTTAATTTAATTAATAAATAAAAATGAAAGAATCCTGGGGGCTGGAGAGGTGGCTCAAGGGTTAAGCCTCCGCCTTGCAGGTGGAAGGTCCTGAGTTCGGATCCTAGACCCCACGTATAGACGCCGGGCGGCGGGGAGGGGAGGGGGGGGGGGAGGGGGAGGGGAGGGGGGGGAAGGGGAGTAGGGGGGAGGGGGAGGGGGAGGGGGGGGGGGAGGGGGAAGGGGGAGGGGGAGGGGGAAGGGGGAGGGGGAGGGGGAGGGGGAGGGGGGAAGGGGGAGGGGGAGGGGGAGCAGGGGGCGGAGGGGGAGGGGGAGGGGGAGAGGGGGGAGGGACTGGTGTACCTATTGTTTGTATGAGCTGAAATAATAATAAAAATGTATTATAACAAAAAGGGCAGGGATTATGTTACTGGTTTGATAGACGATAGTACATTGGAACAATAGGAAACTTTGAAAAACTTTTTATTACATGTATAGATCGAATGTTGATCACATTCTCCGCTAACACTTACCCTGTTATCCTCAAAAACCCTCCTTTTTAATTAATTCTTTTTGTTCTTCTAGACAACTTCACCACTACTTTCATTCTATATCTTTTTTAAATGTATGTGACTAGGGAAAGTCTAGAAAGCACAAGCGAGAGAAAACATTTTTGTCTCGGAGAATGTTTAAATTTGCTTAATTCAGCCGTGTCCAGATACATCCATTTTCTCTCATATGGGATAACTTTATTTTTCTTCATGGCTGACAAGAATTCCATTGTGTATACAAACCAATTTTCCTTATCTGTTCCTTTGTTGTCTGTTGAGTACCTAGTCCATAACTTATTTGTTATGAATAATGGTGCATTCAACACTGACAAGCATCTCTGTGACACACTGACCTACAATTCTTCACATAAATGTCCAGGAGTGGGAGAGCTGGATCTTCGGGTAGTACTATTTTAGTCTTTTGAGATAACTCTTTACTCATTAACATAGAAAGAAGCTGATCCAATTTACATTCCTTACAAAAAGTGCGTATGCCAAAGTTTCCCCCTTTTCCACATCCACTCAACTCACTGTGAGTTGCTGTCTGTCTTTTTAATAATTGATGTCCTGAATGAAATAAGATGAAAACTCATTGTAGTTTTGACTTGTAATTCTTTGATGGCTGGTAATGTTCCATAGTATTTCATATGTTTATTGGCCCTTCACATTTAATCTTTCAAGAACTGTTATTCATTTCATTAGCCTATACATTGACCATATTGTTTCTTTTCTTGTTCAAACTCTTATCCAAAATTTGTCTTTTTTTACATCCATTGTCTATCCTATATATTAATCCGCTGGCAGATGTATAGTGACGAAAATTTTCACCCATTCTGAAGCTTCTCTTTCATATCATAACTGCTTCCTGTGCTGTACTGGTGCTTTCAAGTACATAAAATCTTATTTATTGAATACTAGTTTTATTTCACAACCAACTGGAATCTTATTTAGAAAATACTTTTCTGTGCCTAGATCATGAAATGTTTGTCTCTACTTTTTCCTCTTATGGTTTCAGACTTTCAGATTTTCTATTAAGGTCTTTGTTTAATCCACATGGAAGTACCGTTTCTGCAAGGAAAGGGGAAGATATTTGACAGTCCTATGGCTACAGTTTGTTCATATAGCTGGCAGCTATGGGAACCTATTTCTGCTCGATTTTCCACTTTTTCACAATTTTCAGTTTTTGACCAATTCAATTATAATCATCACAGGGTTATATTTGAAAGAGAACTCCTTGTTAGCATTGCTGCAATTGTTATTTTATTAAATATCACAATGAAGGGACATGAATCTCCAAAAGAATGGCATCAGTTATGATTTTATTCTCTGAATTCTTATGATAGCTGGTTTTTGGAAAATCTTAAGCTAAGTTATAATCTGGTATTCTACTTGATAGAAATATTTTCTCAGTGTAATTATATTAAATAGTCTCATCAGAAATCTATGTGATGAACATGTTTTGAGCAGGATTATAGGATTACATTGCAATACCACTCATTCTTTGTTTCTTTCTTTGTATTATAGAAATCATGTAATTAGAGTTGTTTTTTTCTTTTTCTTTTTGTCTAATGGATTGACATTGCACAATATGTGAAAGTAGAAAGAAAAGAAAGAATACCAGAAGTCTATAGGCTTATAAAAAAGTGGTAAAGTACATTTTACTTTGAGTTTTTTCTTTTCAGACAGGGCTAGTCTTGATGGGTAAGAACATATTATTTCTTACTGTGGGAATTTATTTCTGCCAGGAAATTATAATTTTTCTCTAAGTTAAGGATCATAATTAAAATGTCATACGATTTCTTAATCAGCAATGTATCAAAATTTGTGGTCTGGCAATAGTACTGTTTAATCAAACATCGACAGAATGGCATATAAACACAGTGGTTGCTTGTTAAATTGCCAGCAGCCTGTAAGTGGAGATTAAAATACTTAGTTGCAGGTGTGTAGAATTGAGAATCTCTATGAAGGTAAGTAGCTGTAGAACAAAACTGCATTGTTTTGTGCAAGAACTAAAAACGAGGAAATTGGTTTGTCTTGAAAATTTGTGGATTTTGGACACCTAAGAGTAATATTTCTGTACCCAAAGATATTATACTGTGAAGGGTTGAGTAATGAAGATTTTTGGAATATGGCAACTCAATTCCCATCTGTCTGACATGGCCTGCTTTCAGAATTACTCTGAAATTGCTGTCTTTTCTGGGTCCATCCAATACTGCATGCCTTCATGTCAAGACCCTTTATATTAAACTCCAGTACTTTGCCAGGGTAAATTATTGCCAATCACAATTAAAACATGGAAGATTAGTGTCACAGCTGTGTTCAAATAAGTGTTGGCAGAACTTACTCCAAGTTAAGTCCATAAAATGGATAAGCAGCTGACTCCCTTACATGTGTCAGCCAAACACTATGTAAGAATGTTCTTTCTCAGGGTAGGTCAGAGCTTTCTGTTCTGTTCCCGGCAAGAAATTTAAGTGCTTACGTCTTTTCAGAATGTCGTAAAGAAAAACTATGCACTGACTGTAAAACTCTAAAATTTTAAAATACTTTGTAAATATTAAGTAATGACTAAGCTAATTTTAGAAATTTTAAGTAAGAAAAAAGATTATCTTGTTTAGTAACTAAAGGGAAATATGACTAATGTTGATTTTGCTTTAAGAAAAGAAAATCCCTTGAGTTTTTTAATATTTCCCTTTCTGTGTCCTTTAAGTATGATGCATATTCTGTAATGTTTCCAGTAAATAATTGCTGAAAATATATATGAACAAGGGAAAATGTGAGCAATTTGCCCTGGTGTTATTGTGGCTGATGCGGTAAAGCATTGCTCTTTAAACCAGTGTTTGCCAGGAGATGTGAAGCTGTGATGTACTTATACAAATGGCAATGAATACAAATAATCACATCTTAATAAAAATTAACAATGGAGCAAATACTTACTTGTGTTAGTTAACACAACATTGTGTTGCTGCCCCTGCTATTGAGTTTTGCATTTCTTCTATACAGGTGGAGTTAAGAATCGTGTCTGTGATGCAAGATTTTGATAAAATCCTACCACCTGGGAGTGGGGCATCAGAGATCCCCTCAGTGGCTCCTAGTCCCCTAGTCTGACAGCATAGGAGACCGAATAATTCTCTTGTCAGTGAGCTCTTGTCAGTGAGCAAGAGGCCCTGATAGTTCAGCAGTCCCCACACAGTCTCTCAACCTCATTTCCTCAAGAATCACTGTTGTGAGAGAAACCCGAGTGCTTGACTTCAGCAACTCTAGGCTTTGCATCAATCTGAGTTTCCCTCTTCCCAGGAAAGAGGTCTTACTGCTGTGTTCGTTCAGCTTGCTCTTTGTTAGTGTCTAATTGGGGTATTTGAACCAGTCATAATGTGGGTGCCAGAGGCACCTCATTGCCAGGTGTGGCCAGAGTTTCCCAGGCAGTTTCTAACGCATGGTCTTGTCACACCTGCCCTGTTACCCCCTGCCTCATGGAAAACTGCCCAGAACGTTCCTGCAGTCGAGCCAGTGAAATTTTTATTGCTTTCTGGCAGCCTGGGTGAATGATTTGTTTTAAGATGGAATTCTCTTGAATGATCTCAGAAGTGTATGTCTGAGATGAAGAATATCAGCAGCTTGGAGCAAAAACAAGCAAATCAGTCTGTCCTTCCCTTAGTCATTGATTGACTGTAGTTGGACTTGTAGTGAACAGGATAGGCCTGCTGTGCACATCCAAAATCATGAGGCAGTTCTAAAGAAAGAGGAGTAGCTGAACAGATCATTTATAATTTTAATTGCTTATGAGGTCGAAGGTTGAACTGCATCACTGAATAGAATGAGAGAGTGTTTACTGCATAATAAATAGATCCCCCAATTCTTGGTTTATCGCTCAGGATGTAGTCCCTTTTACCTTAACTGGATTCTTCTTTCTTGCCATTGTTTTTCTTCTTGTCAAAATCTTTTCATAGGAAACTACTATTTGTTTACGTATTTTATAAGTCAAAGCAACATGTATTCAGCAAGTTAAAGAAACATTTCTGAAACTAGGTCTAGTAAAATAGCAGTTGCCACTATTGTTGTAACACGTTTTGGGCAGATGACAACATGCAAATGTCTTTCCATCCCAGGCGAAAAAGACAGACAACGGTAACATGTATACCAAAGTCAAACTTAGGGGAACTGATGAGTTTATTGGGGTTAACTTTCGGAAATATGGTCAAAGGTACTTTATAGGAGCAAAGGATCATTAAGAGCAGCTACGTCACCAAAAAGCCCATCTCAGGGTGGGTGACAATGCTAGGGACTGTAACCCTGGAGGTCTCTGCCTGATTTTCTGCCAGCTCAGCTCACCAGTCTCCTTCATAAACTGGGCTGGTGTGGGAGTCTGTTCCCTCCAGCAAGTGTTTCTTCAACCTGGGGAACACCCTTGTCTTAATCTTGTTAAATTATGGAACTTCTTGAGGTTTCATGAATCTCTAAGGTGAAATGTTCCAAACTGCTATGCAACAAAGACAGAATCTTTATATCTTACACACCTCTGCCTTAGAATAGAGAGGGGGCAATGTAGAAAATGACATCATACCATGCCTCGTGGAAAAACACCACACAGTACTTATTTATATAGGCCAAATGATGGTTCATCTTGTATTCACCTTGACTCAAGGTAGCCATTAGTCCACCAAAGGTATTATCCACATTAAGTTATTTGAAATTCAATGATCTACCATAAATATGAGTGACACCTTTCAGGGTATATCAGTTACTCTTTTGTGCTTCCATGATACACCACTGAGGCTCAAACAACTTAAGGTGAAAAAGGGTGATTTATTCAGCTTATGGTTCCACAGGACTGATACAGTGGTTTAAGGATAGAAAGGCATGGCTGGCTGGCAGAAACTAGAGGCAGCTTAAATCACATCCATTGAGGAAGCTAAGAACTGCAACACTGCAAGAACAAACCTTCAATAGGGTGTCCACAGGAGGGTCACCTTGATATGCTAAAGAGGCCTGAACCCCTAAAAGAGTAACAAGCCAGAGGGAACCTTGGGGTCCACAGAAATGGCCAGGTAGGAGAGAGATGGATTGATGAGAGGAAGGAAGGGAGGGAATGGGAAAGGAGGGGGAATAGAGGGAAACAGAGATTACAACTCAATAAGCTTGTAAAATTAAAATAATAATAATAATAATAACAATAATAAAATAATAACAAATAGAATAGACCTCTCCTGGAAGTAGGGTGGAGCTAATCAACCTTAAGGCCCCTTTGCCTTCCTCTAGCAAGTTTCTACCTCCTGAAGGTGCCATGACCTTCCCAAACAACTAAAGATTTAAACACGTGAGCCTGTGGGGGACAACTGACATTTCAAACCATGACACATGGGAAGACCAGATAAAAGAAAGTAAAAAAGGAACACACACACTCTCTCTCTCTCTCTCTTTCCATGAAGTCACAAGCTTATTGTTTCTGCTACTACCATTATTTTACTAGATTCTTCCATCTTCCTATATGGACCGAAGGACAGTGACTATTCAGGGATACTATAGGCCTTCAGCATCAAATTGGGACTGCAAAAATATTAGGCTCCTAAATTGAGCAACAACAAGCAGCCATTGGTGGAATAGCTAGACCTTATTTCATAAACCTATCCAGTAAATTTACTTTTTAATATATTTACGCTATTGGTTCTTTTCCTCTAGAGAACCCAAACTGTCACATTCTGCTTTTCTTCTTTTTAAGTTATCCTTATTCTTATTTACTATATTTTCAACTGAGAAGACTCCTTTCTGATAGCTTAAGCAAATGCAGTTTTCACTCATGGACATGAATACAGAAAACTGAATGTTGATTTAGCCAATTTTCTTGGATAAAACTGGAATTTCTCAGAAAGATTGCATATTAAATATTAGTGGCAATTTTGGTTCTACATAGGGAATACAAGACATAATTGAGATATGGCTTTACATTAAGCAAGATCTCAGACACCAACAGAGGCAGGCAGTAAAATGAAAAGGTTAATGTGCCCCAGATGGAAAGCATCAGAAAACAGAATAGAACTGAGGCCACTCAGCAACAATTAACCTAGCCTAGAATTGCCTATTTCTGTCATTGTATAAGAAGGAGTCAAAGATTTCTATCTTTCTCTTAATTTTAATATGTCATTGAGATCATTATATGTGCATATATGGTATGATTTAGGAAAGAGTTCTAGTGGGACAACCTTACTTATGAACTATTGTTTTATGAGTTCTATCTGAGATGCCGATGATAGGCAGGAATCAGGTTAAGACACTATATAGTTATTTATTTATGTATTTATTTATTTATTATCATGGATTGGAAACATTCATATTCTTTTTTGTATTTATTTTTTCCATTCATACAAACTTGATAGGTACCCCATTCCCCTCCCTCCCTCCACCCCTTCTTGCATCCCCTTGCCCGTTCTCTCTTTCCCCCTTTCTTTCCCCCTCTCCCTCCATTTCTCCCAGTGCCCCCTCCCTCCCATTCCTGGAGCATCCTTTAGTGTGCATGTTAAGCTTCCCTCTGAATCCTCCTCTCTGATGAGGTGTAAGGACTCAGAGGCATTGCCTAGAGCTCTTTCTTGTGTTCCTCTTTAGTATAGGAACACTATTATGGCTGTTAATACCTTGCCTCTAAGGATCCTAGTGCCTGTGATCCATGCTATACTTTGGGGGGTCAATGATATGTCGGTCATTGTGAAGGTTATTTCAGCCCTAACTTGTGTGGAATATCTTGCATATCGGTAATCCTCCCCATCTTTAGGCTCTTACAATCTTACTGTCCCCTCTTCTGCAAATTTTCCTGAGCTTTGGGATGGGGAGAGATTAGGCTGGCCTGGTTCCAGGTGATTAATGTAGGGTCTCTGATGTTCTGAATTATGGTTTGTTGTTATCATTTTTTTTCCAGTTCTGCTGTTCCTGCACCGCCCTTGGCTCCATCCTGATGGTCATTGGATGTCACCTCCTAGCCAGAGATAAAAAGGCTGTTAAAATAGAGTCTTATTATGAGAGTAGATTCAAAGGTAATATATTAAGAGTAGGAGACTGCTGTGTGTGGGGGTCAGTCTCCCATTTGCGGGATGGTTACCATCTATCTGCCAGACTCTATTCCCTCCCTATCTGGTGAGATCAATCCACATAAGTTGCAAGTGACCAGGAAGGAAAGTCTGTGAGCTTAACCAGATATCTTATTACTTACTTGCAGTACTTGATGGTGGCCTATTTTCTCTGCTGTAGCATGATCTCTTCTCTCCTTGTTTCTGGCAGTACCCTCCTTCCCCTTCCCTCCTGTTTATAATCTTTGCAATTTTTGTAGGTATTTCAGAGATTTATCTTTGAGTATGTCACTAAGTGGCCTATTTTCTCTGCTGTAGCATGATCTCTTCTCTCCTTGTTTCTGGAGGTACCCTCCTTCCCCTTCCCTCCTGTTTATAATCTTTACAATTAATGTAGGTATTTCAGAGATTTATCTTTCAGTATGTCACTAAGTGGGTTTGGGACTAAGATCCACCTATTAGGGAGTACATATGATGCTTAATTTTCTGTGTATGGGATATTTCAGTCAATATAATTTTTTATAATTCCATCCGTTTCCCAGCAAATTTCCTTAATTCATCATTGTTGATGGCTGAGTAGTATTCCATTTTATAAATGTACCACATTATCCTTATCCACTCCTCAACTGTTGGACATTTGGGTTGATTCTATCACTTTGCTATGGTAAACAGTGCTGCTATGAACATGGTTGAGCTTGTTATTGAGTGAATTTTTGTTGTATGGGGGATTATTCCCAAAAGTGAACAGCAGGGTCATATGGCATTTCAATCTTTAACTTTTTTGAGAATCACCAGATGGCTCGCCTAAAGTGGTTGTATAAGCCTACATTCCCACCAGCAATGTAGGAGAGCTCCCTTCTCGCCACATCCTCTTCAGAATTTGGTGTTTGTATTGTAGATTTTTGCCATTCTGACTGGGATGAGATGATATCTCAGGGAAGTTTTGATTTGCATTTCCCTGATGGCTAAGGAAATGGAGCATTTTTTAAGATTTTGTTAGACATTTTAATTTTTTTCCTGGTAAAGTTTCTTTTAAGTTCCAAGGCCCATTTTTTAATTGGGCTATTTGTTTCCTTGATGTTCAGCTTTCTAAGTTATTTGTGCACTCTGAATAATAGAGCTCTATCAGATATGTGGTTAGTGAAGATTTTCTCCCATTGTATGGGTAGCTTTTATGGTCGAGTTACAATCTCTTTTCCTGAACAGAAGCTCTTTAATTTCACAAGATCCCATCTGTTGAGAGTTGGTTGCAGTGACTGTGCTATTGGATTTCCATTTAGGAACTGTTGGTCTAGTCCAATCAGCTCCAGGAAGTTCCTTACCCTTTCAAGTAAGGTTTTTATAGTCTCTGGCATTATATTGAGGTCCTTGATCCATTTGGAATTAATTCTTGTACATGGTGACAAGGACGGTTCCAGTTTAATCTTCTGCCATGTGGAGATCCAGTTTTGCCAGCACCATTTATTGATGATGCTGTTCTTTTTCCATTGTTTTTTTTTTTGGTCCCTTTGTCAAAGATCAAATAGCTGTAGCTGTGTGGGTTTTATTTTTGGGTCTTCAACCCTTATCCATTAATGTGTTTGTCTATTTTGGAGCCAGTACCAGGCTGTTTTCATACTATGGATTTGTACTATAGATTAAGGTTGGTATGGTGATACCTCCAGCAGTGTTTTTGTTACTCAGGATTGTTTTTGCTATCCTGGGTCTTTTGTGCCTTCATATGAATTTTGAGATTGTTTGGTCAACTTCTTTAAAGAATTGCTTTGGGGTTTTAATTGGTATAGCATTGAATCTGTATATTGTCTTTGGTAGGATGGTCATTTTTACGATATTGATTCTGCCAATCCAGAAACATGGGAGGCCTTTCCACCTTCAACTGTCTTCTGTAATTTCTTTCTTTAGGGTTTTAAAGTTTTCTTTATAAAGGTCTCTTACTTTCTTGGTTAGGTTTATATCAAGGTATTTCATTTTTTTAGGGGCTATAGTAAATAGTATTTTTTCTCTCAGGTCTTTTTCACTTCTTTCATTCTGGGCATATAGGAAGGCCACTGATTTTTGTACATTTATTTTGTATCCTGTCACCCTGCTGAATTTCTATACTAATTCCAGGAGTTTTTTGGGATCTCTTAGGTATATGATCATGTCATCTGCAAATAGAGTTAATTTGACTTCTTCCTTGCCTATTTGAATCCCTTTTATCTCCCTTTCTTGTCTTATGGCTTTAGCTAAGACTTCAAGTACAATATTGAATAGAAGTGGTGAGAGTGGACAGCCTTGTCTAGTTTCTGATCAAAGCAGGAATGCTTCAAGTTTTCCCTGTTGAGTATTATCCTTGCTTGTTGTGTACAGTTTTTATTATATTGATAAAGGTTCCTTCCATTCCAACCTTCTCTAGGGTTTTGATCATAAAAGGCTGTTGGATCTTATCAAAAGCTTTTTCTGCATCTATCAAGAGTATCATGTGGTCTTGAATTTTGGACTGATTTATATGGTGAATTACATTTATTGATTGCATATATTTTTAAATTTTTTAATTATTATTTATTCAATTGTGTACGTGTATGTGTGTGTGTGTGTGTGTGTGTGTGTGTGTGTGTGTGTATGCGTGTATGTGTGTATGTGTGTGTAGAACCATGGACGAATTCAAGAACCACCATGGACCGCCTCCTCCTTGTTTGCTCCTTGTTCACAGGCAGGCCTCCCCTGCTTCCGCCCGGTATCTATACGTGGGGTCAAGGATCCGAACTCAGGACCTTCCACCTGAAAGGCAGAGGCATAACCCCTGTGCCACCTCTCCAGCCCCTTGATTGCGTATATTGAACCAACCTTGTGTGCCTGGGATAAAGCTTACTTAATTCACATGAATGATCTTTTTGATATGTTTTTGAATCTGATTTGCTAAGACTTTGTTGAGAATCTTTGCACCTGTATTCGTCAAAGAGATTGGCCTACAGTTTTCGTTTTTAAATGTATCTTTGTTAGGTTTTGGGAATAAGACAATATTATCCTTCATAGAAAGAATTTGGTAGTGTTCTTTCTTTTGCTATTTGATGGAACAGTTTAAGGAATATTGGTGTTATCTGTTCCTTAAATGTCTGGTAGAACTCTGCTGAATCCATCTGATCCAAGACGTTTTTTGGTGGGAAGATTTGAGATTAATTCATTGATTTACTTATATGTTATAGGACTATTTAATAATTCAAAACTTGCTGATTCAATTTTGGTAAGTTGTGCTTACTTAGGAATCATCCATTTCTTTTGTGTTACCAAATATGACAGAGTATAAGTTTTTGAACTATGATGTTATAATTCTATGAATTTTTGGGGTATCAGTAGTAATTACTCCATTTTCATTTCTAATTTTGTTAATTTGGGGTTTCTCCTTTTGCTTTTGGTTAATTTAGCTAGGGGTGTATAAATCTTATTGATTTTTTCAAAGTACCAGCTTTTTGACTGGTTGATTCTCTGTATCGTTTTCCTTATCTCAATTTCTGACACTTCTCCCTTGATTTTGCTAATCTCCTCTCTTCTACTGCCTTTGGCATCAGATTACTCTTGTGTCTCTAAAGCTTTAAGATGCATTGTTAACTTAGAAACCTGAACATCAAGGAAACAAATGGCCCAATTAAAAAATGGGCCTTGGAACTTAAAAGAAACTTTACCAGGAAAAAAATTAAAATGTCTAACAAATATCTTAAAAAATGTTCCACATCCTTAGCCATCAGGGAAATGCAAATCAATACCTGCCTGAGATATCATTTCACCCCGGTCAAGATGGCAAAAATCTACAATACAAACACCAAATTCTGGAGAGGATGTGGCGAGAAGAGAGCTCTCCTACATTGCTGGTGGGAATGTAGGCTTATACAACCACTTTGGCGAGCTGTCTGTTGTGTTCCTGTTCAAAGTGGTTGATGAGGTTATTTAACTCCTCCAGGATTTCCTCTTTCATAGTATTGATCATGGTAATGATCATCCTCTGAAAATCATTATCTTGGGTCAGGCTTTCTTGGCTATTTTCTGTGAATTTGTTTTGGTTGGAATCTATCATTATGGTGTTAATTCTTTCAATAGGAGATTTTTTGGGGGGGGTTGTTTCTCAATGACATTGGCATTGTTGTTTTATCTCTTAAGACCTTTCACTTTCTGTGTGTTTTTGACTGAATTGAGTTAGTTGGTATTAGTACTCTTGGGCAATTCTGTCTGTTGTTATTGTTATTTCCTAGATGAGGCTATTAGACTGTTAGTACATCAATTAAGTCCGGTTTAGTAGGCAGTGGGTGAATATTAGTATGGTAGTGCACTTTTACGATTTAGTATCTTGGTGATATGTGAGGGTGAGTGGTATAGTCCCTGAAATTGTACATGTTTTGAGGGTGACTATATGGAAAAGTTAATCTACAGTGATTAATAGTTGAAAGGAGGAGGATGGTAGAAAGGGTTTTACTTATCTTTGGGCTGGAATTGCTTTGTTTGTTTTGAAAAACAAAAGTAGTATCCAAAGATGTTTATAGAAAGTTTAACTGGGATCTGTGAGTTCCTTCTTGTTTGTATTAGAGAAAAGATCTTATATGTTAACTTCAGGATATCTTTCAGATTATTACCAGGATTTTGTTCTATTTGCCTTTTTTGAACACGTTCCCCAGTGCATTACTCTGAATAGAAGCATCTTTTTCTCTCATTTGCTACTTGATTATAAGAAGATAAAAATGGTCAGAGGTCAAGCAAAAGAACCCCTGATTTATTACTAAAGTTTCGATTAAGAAAACTTCCCAAGGGGAGAATTGAATTCTGAAAGTTGTCTTCTGCCTCTACCTGTATGTCATGACATGAATGTGTGCTTTTTCTCTCTCTTTCTCTCTCTCCCTCTGTCTTTTTCTCTCTCAAATAAATAAACACTTCTCAATTAAAGAAAGAAAGATTTCCCTATCAAATGAACTGTGCTAATTGCCATGCCCCTCTTCCTCCAGAATAGTTTTTAAAATCCAAGACTTCAATGTTAACTGATAGCTTCTACATTTAAATCCTGATGATTCTGTTTTCATTTTATTCCTCTTTAATGTATTGGAACAAAATCAGGTACCACCACTTAAACTGTGACATACATTTGACCATGTATGCCTAAGTAAAAGACAGTAAATTCTTAGCTCTCAAAAAAAGCACTTTTTTAGATCTTAAACAAAAGGCACTTGTTAAATGACATTGGTAAAGTTTGCATGATGTTTTGGAGATACGTTTCCTCTTCTATTCTTGACAGTAAACCCATATGCCTTTTGCATATATTTCAATAATTTTACTTTTCAGGAGAACAGGTTTCATTTGGATATGCCAAAACTAGTTGGTCCATGCTATATTAACATAAGGCATTCTTATTAATGGAACTGGGAAATTTCCCCCATGTGAACATCTTAGGGTATGAAGAAATACATTTGTCAGAAAAAATCAGCCATACTTTTTGTTTCATGTCTCTGAATCTCAGTCTTCTTTTACTTCAATCTGAGTGACATTCTGATTTTGTTTGCTCCCAGTCAGGCTTACAGTTGCTGTGAGTTGATAGTGTTCATTTTCAATTCTGTTTGAGTTGAATCTTCAGTGAAGATTCCCTTGAGGGAACGTATTAAAATCTTTCACAATCACTAAATCCATTTATATCTATTACATCTTTTGTCTGTGATAATTGAAACTTTTGGCCAACAATTCTACACCAACGGACTAATTTCAGCTTCCTTCTGCATATCCTTTTTATCTTCCAGGCAATAGCAATTCTCTCCCAACCATAAGAATCTCAGTGATTTACATTACAATAAAGTTTGTCATGGTATTCTGGACCCCCAGAAGGTTCTAAATGCTCTGCCTTCTCAAACTCCACATCTTCAGTTGAGCTCTGCTCTTTGCTATATTTTGGGCCATAAATTTATACATTTTTTAGATGGAAAACATGCTGGAAATAATCTGATTATTAGAACCTGAATTTAAATTCTTCCATACTCATAAATAACATAGCACACAAATCTGTGAGGCTATACTTTAATGCAGAACTAAATATAACATATGTGACATATGAATTTAAATTAAAAACTTTGCTCCAAACCTCCCAGTGGAATAAATCATTGTAAGAAATGTCCATTTCCCTTTCTTCATTGAGATGATTCCCTACAAAATCTTTTCCCTGAGTCTGTTAGTTGACTCTTCTCTCTCTTGGGGATCTATAAAACCTACATTGAGAGATTTGTTTCAACATAATTTACAATTTTAACCATTGCTAATCTCCACATAGTTTATAAATTAA
This sequence comes from Typhlomys cinereus, assembly GCA_023101885.1. NCBI lineage: Eukaryota > Metazoa > Chordata > Mammalia > Rodentia > Platacanthomyidae > Typhlomys > Typhlomys cinereus. Next base: position 1,821,931 of record JALPQD010000398.1, read on the forward strand.
AAAATGAGATAGTATTTGCAGAGATACATAATTTCAATTAGACATCTTTCTACATTTCCATGTTTCTTTCGTTATAACCTGCATTCATATATTTCAGCTCTGACTCCAAATGCAGTCTTTTAAAATTTTTTTTTCTGTTCTCACATTTTTATTCTTTTCGTAAAGCAAGGAAAATGTGAACTTAACTTCTTGGGAGCCTAATTTAAAGTGACTGGAGATGGTGGATATTAATGATGTATAAAAAGCTCAAAGCCAGAGTAGTTTTAAAACTCTTTTTATTTTACAACTTGAGCTTCATTTATATCTGAGAGTCTCTTTTGCTATTTTATAGGGACTATAATTTTCTGAAAAAAATTGTTTCAGTCATGTCTATGTTTGATTATGCATTTAATGCCATTTTGTTTCAACTTTTAAAGTGTAATACTTTGAGTGTATATATGAACATGCATGTGTGCATCCAGTGTGAGTGTGTGTGTGTGTGTGTGTGTGTGTGTGTGTGTGTGTGTGTGTACAGGATAATTTACAAAGAATATGGTAACATGAATTCTTAAATGTTTATTTGATTAATTAGGGATAAAAGATGGGAATTGTGGCTAGTCTTCATTCATGTTTTCACCTCATCTACACTTAAAACCCTTGCTCTTTCATGAGAGGTCTAGTTGAGTAATTTTTCATGCTATTTTGAAGAGGCAGCAAGTTCTGTGCTTATCTTTGCAGGGCCCTGGGTAACTCCACATGCAACACAGCCAATTTCTCAGATGGCAATCCATCATGTGTATCTAGATATTAACCATCATGTATGAGTGTAACTGCGTATTTGCTAAGGCCTCTTTCTGTTTATCTGTCATCCTATGTGTTATCTTTCTAATGTCAGCAGCTACGTCCTGAGCAGCAAAGAACACAGCATTGGTGACCTAGTCAGCTCTAATGGTTAATGAACAACTTAATTTTTTTTTTTTTGGCTAAGAATAATGAGCAGTTTCATAAGAAAATTTAAAGTATTTTCATAAACCCAGTCTTTATTAATGAAGGGAAATTTAGTCCATCTGCTTTTTATTTGTTTAATTTAATCATTAACAACGATATTTAGTATGTTATGGATGATTCATTCTGAAACTTTAATATTTCATTTATACTGCAGTGAATACAGTACCATAAACCTGTACTAGCTTGTGTTTGTGATCCTCAAAATTCTGTCAGACTAGCTCCATCTTTATAAATTTCCTTTCCTCTACTCTTAATTCACAGCAAGTAGCTGACAGTAAATTATTTCACTGATTGATACTTTAGTTTTTGCTATTATGCCAATTGGATACAGCTGTCAAGTTGGCAACTGAGGGCTGAGCATTTGATGCACCCATGAGGACCTATTTGGTTGAAGGAAGACCAGAGAAAATCTGTGGAAGATTGCCTTATCCACGTGGGAAGGCCATGGTGGGTAGAACCTTTCCCTAGGCTGGTGGACGTGATAGAGTATTTTGACAGTTTATTTTTTTTCATACAGACACATGACAAAGCATGTCTCTTTCTATGAGTTTCTTCTGTGGATATGTGTAACCTGTTCTCTCAACTTCTAACATTGGCATGAACTCTCCTGCCAGGCTGAGAATCATCATGAGTAAGAATAAAGCCCTCGTTCCCCAAGTTGTTTTAGTCATGTCAGCAACTACTGTAATTTGAACACTGTCCCCAAAATTCATGTAGACATTTAATTGTCATTGTGACCATCTTAGCAGGAGCCTTTTAAGAAGTAGTTTAGTTATGACAGCAGGGTCCAAAAGAATGGATTAATCCTTTTTCAGGAGAGAGCTCCTGACTTAGGGGTAAAGTTGTGGCTGCCATTCTCAGCCTGTCCTGTGCTCATCTGCCTTCTCTCTTCCACCAAGAGATGACTCTGCAGACAAGTCAATGCTAGATGCCACTGCAGAATTATGGAAAATAAATACACGTTCCTTATATATTACCAAGTCTGGCTATTCACACAAAAAAACATAATTTCCATAAGAAAATTCTCTCATCAAACAAAAAAATGTTGTATTCAAAACACTAACAGATAATTGAACAAAAATACTCACTTAGTTCCAAATTTCTAATGACTAGTATTGTGATAATTTTAATATCAAAATTAAAATGAAGTGCATACATACATAATACTCTGTTCTTTCTCCTTGTAGTTCTGTTTTATGTGTCATTCCACAGTTGCATATTCTATAATTTTTAGAAAAAGAATCTTTGATTTTTGTTCTTTTTCTATATACTTAATTTCTAATAACCATTTTTTAGGTTACTGATATTCATGTATATGTATATGTGTATATGTATATGTATATATGTGTGTATGTAAATATACATTTAGTATAAATCTTAAGCTCATTTAAGGATTTTATGTATAGATATATATATCTATGTATATAAATATTAAACTTTGATAATTTTAGGCACATATTTTAGCATGTATCTTAGAATAGAAAATAAAAAAACAACATTGTACATATATTCATTGGAACAATCTCAGCATATATGGTTAAAACTTAAAAAGTTGCAAAGGGCTAATGTATTGCTTTATACCTATATATATAAAAGAACTTTCAGATAGAGTGATTCATGAGTTTCTTTGAAAGAGGTCAAGATGGATCCTAAAATACTTGGGAATTTCATTCACTCTTTTTATTTTTTGTATTATTTTAGTGTCTTTATTACTTTTTAAAATTTAAATCCTCTGATCTCTGAGGTGAAAGGACTGGATGTCCTTCCTACAGCTGAATGTGCCAGGGTTGCCTATTCATGGATCATTCCCAGCTGTTCTAAGCAAAGCTAATTGGTTAAAGGTTCCTAACAGCAGAAATGTGAAACTTTAATGTTAGTTTCTATATATTGAAACATATAATATAGGGCTAGTTATTTCACTCAGTGTATATTTTTCCAATTCTATTCATTTGCTGTGAATTTCATGATTTATATTTCATTGTATATATGTACCAAATTTTCGTTATTCATTTATAAGTTGGTGGATATCTAGGCTGATTCTGTTTTCTTGCTCTTGTGAATTGTTCCTCAATGAACATCAGTATGCATATGTCTCTATGGGAATTCTACATTTAGTGTTCTGAGAGTTTGTTATCCATAAAATCATATCACTGCGAGTAGAGAAAAATTAACTTTTTCCTTTCCTATTTGTGTCCCTTTAATATCCTTTTTTATTTATTTATATATATATTTATTTATTTTTCCACTCATACAAACTTAATAGGAACCCCAGTCCCCTTCCTCCATCCACCCCCTCCCCTGATCCCCTTGTTCCCTCTCCACTTTTCCTCTTCCTCCTCCCTTCCCTTCTCCAAGTGCCACTCCCCCCATCCCTGGAGCATCCTTTAGTGTGAATGACAAACTTCCCTCAGAGTCCTCCTCTCTGATAAGGTGTAAGGACACAGTAGCATTGCCAAGAGCCCTTTCTTGTGTTCCCCTTTAGTATAGGAATACTATTGTGGCTGTTAATCCCTTGCCTGTAAGGATCCTAGGGCCTGTGATCCATGCTAGACTTTGGGGGGGTCAATGATATGTGGGTCATTGCACAGATCATACAAAGTCTTGTTATGGTTACTTTGTCCCTAACCTGTGTGGAGTATCTTGTATATCATTGCTCTTCCCCATTTTTAGGCTTTTACAATCTTATTGCCCCCTCTTCTGCAAATTTTCCTGAGCTTTAGGATGGGGAGAGATTAGGCTGGCCTACTTCCAGGTGATTAATGTAGGATCTCTGATGTTCTGAATTATGTTTTTTTTTTTTTTCAGTTTTGCTGTTCTTGCACCCTTCTTGTCTTCATCCTGATGGGTATTGGATGAATAAGGATTGAAGACCCAGATATAAACCCACGCAATTGCAGCCATTTGATCTTTGACAAAGGGGCCCAAAAAATCCAATAGGAAATGAACAGCATCTTCAACAAATAGTGCTGGCAAAACTGGATATCTACATGCAGAAGATTGAAACTGGACCCATACATATCACTATGTACAAGAATTAATTACAAATGGATCAAGGACTTCAATTTAAGGCCAGAGACTATAAAAACCTTAGTTGAAAGGGTAGGAAACTCCCTTGAGCTGATTGGACTAGGCCAACAGTTCCTAAATGAAAATCCAATAGCATAGTCACTACAATCAACGCTCAACAAATGGGATCTTATGAAATTAAAGAGCTTCTGCTCAGATAAAGAGACTCTTACCTGAGCAAAAAGGCAACCCACAGAAAGGGAGAAAATCTTCACTAACCACATATCTGACAGAGCTCTATTATCCAGAGTGCACAAAAAACTTAGAAAACTAAACACCAAGGAAAAAAAAATTAAAAAATGGGCCTTGGAACTCAAAAGAAACTTTACCAGGGACCATATCAAAATGTCTAACAAATGTCTTAAAAATGCTCCACATCCTTAGCCATCACGGAAACGGAAATCAAAACCTCCCTGAGATATCATCTCACACTGGTCAGGATGGCAAAAATCCACAATATAAACAACACCCAATTCTGGAGAGGATGTGGCGAGAAGGGAACTCTCCTACATTGCTGGTGGGAATGCAGGCTCATATAACCACTGGTGATTCTTAAAGAAGTTAAAGGTTGAAATGCCATATGACCCTGTTATCCCATTTTTGGGAAAAATCCCCCATACAGCAAAAATTCACAAGCACGACCATGTTCATAGCAGCACTGTTTATAATAGCAAAGTCATGGAATCAACCCAAATGCCCAACAGTTGATGAGTGGATAAGGAAAATGTGGTACATTAATACAATGGAATACTACTCAGCCATCAAAAAAGATGAATTAATGAAATTTTCTGGGAAATGCATGGGATTAGAAAAAATTATATTGAATGAAGTATCCCAGACACAGAAAATTAAATGCCAAATGTACTCTCTAATAGGTGGCTCCTAGTACCAAACCCACTTAGTGACACCCTCAAAGATAAATCTCTGTAATACCTATAGTAATTGCAAAGATTATAAACAAGAGGGAAGTGGAAGGAGGACCCCGCCAGAAACAAGGGGAGAGGGGATCATGCTACAGCAGAGAAAATAGGCCACCATCAAGTACTGCAAGTAAATAGTGAGACATCTGGTTAATATCCCTTTCTTAACTTATTGCTGTTGCTAAGATTTCAAGACACATATTGAATAGAAGCTGTGACAATGGACATCTATGTCTTACTTGTAAGTTTAGTGGGGATGCCTCGTTTTTCTTATGTAGGATGGTATTTGTTATGTTTGTGATATATGAAATTTATTGGGTTGAAATGAATTGCTTTTATCCCTTTATTCCCCAAAGTTTTTTTTAATTTTTATCATAAACACATGTCAAATATTTGTTAGAGGTTTTTGCTACATCTCTTTAGAAGATCATGTGGTTTCTATCTTTCAGTGCATTTCTGTGACAAATTACATTTATTGATTTATATATTCATGTGTGGAATGAATCCAACTTGGTCTTCGTGAATGATTTTTTTGGTTTACTTTTGGATTCAGTTCATATATATCCTATTGAAGATCATTATATCTGTGTTCATTAACAATCTCGGCCTACGAAGCAATCATAATTGTACTTTGCATGCCCGGTGCAATGTCCAACACACTATTGACCCCAAAAAGTCTAGCATTTGCTAAAGGCACCAAGATCCTTGGAGGCAAAGGATTGACAGCCACAGTGGTGTTCCTATGCTTAAGGGGAACAGAGGAAAGGATTCAGGGAAATGCCACTGAGTCCTTGTACTTCATCAGAGAGGAGAACCCAGAGGAGAGACTGGCATGCACATTAAAGGATTCTCCCGGGATTGGGGGGGAAGGCACTGGGGGATGGGGAGGAAGGGGGGAGGGGACGGGGAGCAAGGGGTTCAGGGGGAGGAGGAGGGAGGGAGGGAACTGGTGTACCTATTAAGTTTGTATGAGCTGAAATAATAATAAAAATGCATTAATAAAAAAACTTAAAAAAATTTTTGCCATGCTAACTAAGTGAATAAAATGAAATTTCAGCAGTCAAAAAAAATATTTTGTTAAAAAAAAAAGATCTCGGCCTATAGTTTTCCTTTTTTAATGTGTCTTTTTTTGATTTTGGTATCAGGGTAACACTGACTTCACAAAAAGTTTGGAATTGTTCCTTCTCCTCCAGTTTTGTGAAATAATTGAAGACATATTGTTTTGTCCTCTTTAAAAGCCTGATACAATTCTGCACTTAAATCTATTTGGGTCCAGATGTTTTTGGTTAGGAGATTTTCAAATGTGTTTGTTGAAGTACTTTACTGTTATTGCTATTAGACAATACTCAGACACAACTTAAGGGAAGAAAGTTTATTCATTTGGCTTACACTTCAGGAATGGATATAGTCCATATAGTGTGAATTACTTAACAGAAGGCATGGTATGTCCAGACACAGAAGCAAGAACCTGGTTCAGGTCACTGCAGCTGTCATCAAAGCAGAGAAAGCAAAATTAACATAAGGAAGTAGGGTCTTGGCTACCAAGCCTCGAGTCCTGTCCCTATGATATCCTGTTCTACAACAAGGATCTTTTAAAGGTACTATGACCTACCCAAACTTTAATATCATTAGAATTTGAATACATTCAAATCATGAAAATGTTTTAATCTCATTGTTTGTTATAGGTCTGCTTAAATTATTTAAACCTACTTTATCTTTGTTGGGGAGTGATATGTTTAGGAATTCATTTTTTTTGGTCCTGTTTGGTAGAATATAAAGTTTTAAAATATATTCTTATGTGTTTCTGGATTTCCTCAATGTCTATATAGTATCTCCCTCTTTATTTCTAATTTATTTGGTTTTGGATCTTTTTTCTTCTTTTGGTAAGATTGACTTAGGGTTGTCAGCCTTGTCAATTTTTTCAAAGAATCAACTCCTTTTTTCATTGTTTCTTTTTATCTTTTTTTCTGCTTCATTGATTTTTTCTTTCATAATTTGATTATTTCTTTCTATCTGCTAGTTACTTGCTGTTGTTTTCTAATTTTTTTGAGATGCAACTTCAGAGTGTTTATTTGCAAACTGTGATCTATTTTTTAAATTAATTTTAATTTTTTATTATTATTTATTCAATTGTGCATGTATGCGTGTGCGTGTGTGTATGTATATGTGTGTGTGTAGAACCACGGACGAGCTCGGGAACCACCATGGATGCCTCCACCTCTTTGTTTACTCTGCCCCAAGATTCACAGGCTCCGCCCTACCAGGACCAGAAATGCAGGCCGCCCCCACTTCCATCTGGCATCTATACGTGGGCCTAGGATCAGAACTCGGGACCTTCTGCCTGCAAGGCAGAGGCTTAACCCCTGAGCCACCTCTCCAGCCCAAACTTTGATCTTTTAATGATGGTGAAAAAAAGTATCAAATTTCCTCTTAGGACTGCCTTCATAGTAGTCTATTGATTTTGACATGTGATATTTTTAATTTCTCTGGATTCTATTAACCTTGATTTCGTTTTTGATTTGTTCTGTGACAGAATAATCATTCAATACTGTTCCATTTAATTTTCATGAGCTTGGATATTTTCCATAGTCTATTTTGCTATTGATTTGTAGCTTTATTTCATTGTGATCTTGTGGCATAAATGTTTTTATTTCAGTTCTCTTGTGGTTGCTGAGACTTCATTCATGTCCTAATATGTGATCTGTTTTAGAAAAAGATCAATGGACAAATGAAAAGAATATATATTCTTGATGCTTCAGTAGAATGTTATGTTGGTGTCTGTTAAGTCCATTGGATCAATGGCTTCATGTAATTGTTTCACTTTCCTGTTTGTTTTTCACCCAGATAAACTGACTCCCTTTGTGAGAGTTTTCCTCTATTATCATGTTTGGGTTAATCTGTTACATCTAGTAGTATTTGCTTCATGAATTTGTACACATCTGGTTTTGGTACATGCATATTTACAATTATAACATCTTCATTAGTAATTGTCCTCTTAGAGTATGAAGTTATCTTTTTATTTCTTCTCACTACTGTTAGTTTGATGATTTTGTTTGTTGTTTGCTTTTTTAAAGTAGAGACATGTATATCTTCAAATTGATGTATATTTTGAAAATGTTGGTTATATATTTGCCTTGTATATATTTCCCCTTCTTATATGCCCATGATACATAGGTCTGGTTATTTCATGGTGTTGCATCGTATATGCCTGAATATGCCTTTCATGTTTTTCTTTTAGCTTTCTCAATTTCTTTGGTTGAATTATCTAATTCATCTATATTGTATTTGTTATGATATCCTGCTTTCCACATGATCTATCCTATTAATGAAGGATTCTAGTTTTTTTTTTTTACTTAAAATTCTAATTTCCTGTTTCATTTCATTTTTTTAGTTTTACTATTCCTGTTTTCATATCTAACATTTTATTCCTCATTTAATTTAGCTATGTTTCTGTGTTTCATTCAAACTCAATCTGATTTTTTCTGTTTTCCATGAGTACATTTAGCTGTTTATTCATTTTCTGAGAATTGTAAAGTATGCTTATTATTGCTACTTTGAAATCTAAATCTTGTATATATTCCATTTGGTTGTCCATAGGGAATATCTCTATTGCATTTGTGAACTTGTGTGAGGCAAATGAACAACTTTTCTCATGTTACTAGTAATTTTTCAGTGTGATTAATATACCTTAATTTGGCTTGTTGATTCTACTTTTGATTTTGCTTGAAACTCTCTAGGCAAATATTCCTAGAGGTGTGATGTTTGTAGGCACCTCAGATTGCAGGAAGTTGTTGGCACAGTGCTGGGGACTGGTCTTTCACAGTGTCACTCTGATCTGATCTTCTCTTATTACTTAGCACAGAGACAGGCAGGTTGTTTCCTCAGGCTGCATGGTGCAGGCAGACTTGGGATGAGAAAAAGGCACTCTTTGCCCTTTATAACATTTCTTTAATTTTGTTGCTAGAATTTCTCTCTCTGCATTTCTCTGGACATGCCATTTATTTTTTCACTGAACATTCTTAGCATGTAAACCTTTGTTATTTCATGTTCCTTTTCTAATATTTAATTATTTATATTATCTCTGGATGGAACTCTTAAGGCTGTCTTCAGGATGCATTATTTCTTCTGTTTCTTATGTTTATATAACTGTTGATGTTCTTATGTTTATATAACATGTGATGTTCTGATTAATAGAAACTGAAGTAAATAGAGTGATCTTCAGCTTGAAGGCTTCTGTTAATACAAGTGGGATCTGCTATAGGTATATGCTTAGTCTTCCAGGACCTCTAATTTTATAGTTAAATATTCTCACCGATAACTTGTGCCCTGTACCTCTTTTGATTTTAATCCAGTTATGTAGAGTCTATGGGAGTGATGGACTGTTGCCAAATCCCCTCCGGGCCAGCGGGGGAAAGGAGGGGGAAACAGAGGAGCTTCGGGGCAAGGAGGGGGGCCGGCGTAAGGTCACAATCCAGACTCGGGGAATCAGGTGAGAAGCAAGCAGTGGGGGAGTTCGCTGCAGATTCAATTTATTAAGGAAGTGTTTCGGCTTATATTAGGGTTGGGGTCCAATCAGGTGTTGCCATTCCTCCGCTCAGGGGTACAGCCACCAATCATTTAACTGTTTGTTTACTAGGTGTCCATTGCAGGGGCAGGTTAGATGGCCGCTTCCCATTGGTTGTTCATCTTTCCCCCTGTATGGTTCTCTATTGGGACGTGTCCAGGGCATGTCTGTACATGTCCAGGCCTGTCAGTAGGGAGCCGGGCTAGGGCCTCCCTTATCAGCAGTGCCACAATGGACAAGCATGGGGTAAGGAAGATTTTTTTCTGTGATTTTCATTCTACTTAACTTCTGTCTTTTAGTAGACTGATCTCAATGCTGTAACTTTCTAAAGATTTTTGGATACAGGTATACTATTGTTTTTAACTTTGAACTTCCTAGAATACTTGATTTCTGTTGACCATGAAATTTTTCTTCTCACTTGCACAGGCATGTCATGCTAGAAGGCTACTGGAGTTAGAGGAGTGCTCCTCTTCCTGAAGGAATAAGGCTTTGGGAGAGGTGTTCCTTCTTCTGGATAAAACTTACCTTGGCCTTAACTATTTTGGGGTGAGTAGAAATTCCCTCTTTCTACAAGAAACATGTTTTTAATATGAAAGCCTGGAGATAGATCCATAAAATGTTCTTGATACCACTTCCTTTCACATTTTTCTCACTCTTTTAAAAAATAAATTTATTAATTAAATAGACATTTTTATATAAATGCTCCTTGCCCTCCTCATTATCCCCTCCCTTTCACCCTCCATTCCCTCTCCCATGGTATTCCACTCTTCCTTCCATCCCAATGTGGGCCCAGTCTACTCCTCCACTTCTGTCCTTTGGTTCTATAGGTCCTGAGTTTCACTTTGTATTATCTGTTCTCATGGGGATTCAGGTCTCTGTGGCAGACCAAGAGGCCCTTCCTTGGACAGCCTACTTGGTATGCGTTCTCCCCTACCCTTTTTCTGAACCCTTGCCCCTAAGGATCCTACTGCCTGTAACTATTTCTCCTGAGGTCCTTGGCAGTCCATGGGGGCATGTTGCCATGCCCACCATGCAGGTCTGATGAGATCAAGTCACATGCTATGAGTTTCTGGCTGTGGTTGCCCTATCTTGAGTGGAATAACCTGTCCAACAATGGAACTCTCCATCTTAGGTTCCCCTTCTTCTGCAAAGTTCCCTGAGCCTCTGGGTGGGGAGAGATTTGGCTGATCATTATAGGGTTGCCAGTGTTCAGTATTTAGGTTGTTTGTTATCCATTCTTGCACTGCACAAGGCTGCAATCTGTCTGGTTATTGAAATCCACTCCTATCTAACAATACAGCGAGGCCTTTATATAATAAGAGAAGGCTTGAAGGGGAGGCAGGATCATGAATAGGGTCCAGTAGTGGGGTCAACCTCTAGGACATCATCTGGTTGTCAACTAATCATTAACCCCTGCCCCCCCTTGACAGGGAACACACAACCAATGCTTCAAACCAATCCAAATATCAGTTATAGGGAAGGAAACTGACTGTGAATTGGATTAGATATCTTGCTAACTGTAGGTCTTTTTTGATGGTGGCCTTATTTCTCTATTGTACTTTGTTCCTTTGTCTTCATTCTCTTTGGGTCTTCTTTTTCCTAACTTTTACTTTGAATCTTCAAGATTTTCTCACTTTTATTCTGACCTATACTTAGCCTCTGAAAATTCACTACATTCAATTTTAAATTTTAACTAGTTTTAAGTCAGTTAAGTTCCAGAGGTCTGATTTGATTTAACAGATTTTGATTGTGCTGTAATAGACACACTAGTGTCTTTCAATTTTAAGGAAAATATTTTTCCACAATGCTGTTTCTCTAGTAGTGTAATATGGAAGAAATTGACCTCCAAGTTTTTCTCATCAGGTTTTCCCTGCCATGAGGAATCATGACTCAAACATTCTTCACATGTTGAAACCAGAGTTAAAACTATCCAATCAGTTTTCTTAACATAGATTCAACTCAAAATTTGATGTTCAGACTTTACATATTAAGAAATTCGATTATTTTTCCTGTGGAATTTCCTGTATTGCAGATTTCTCCATGTATTTTCATGCAGTGTGTATGATCCTTGGATTTCCTCTGAACTGTTATAACAGAGGTTTACATGTCCACATTAAGTAGTGTACAGTCCATATTGGACATTCACAGGGAATACTGTGTGTTTCTGAAAACAATGATAATGAATATGCAAAGAAAACAGATGTGACACTCCTTTCTGTGTCTGCTTATGAATCATGACATGCAAAGTGGTAATTATCACCTTTCATTAATAATTTTTGATTTATTGGCACAGTGTTTCTGAAAGGGAAGTATCCATTTATCATGTAGTTAGACAGCTGTGTAGTCATTAAAGGGAAGATGTGATCCATGCCTGATTCTTTTTTTCTGATGTACCAGTTTTCATAATTCATAAATCTGATCACTAGCACCCTCTAAAGTAGATATGTATATTTTGTGCACTTAAACATATTAGAAGTTGAGTGGTACTAACTTTAATTTCAGCTACATAGGAAGCTGAAACACATGGATTAAGAGTTTGAGTACAGCATGTGTTAGTTACACAGTGGAAATCGATCTGAAAATACTGTTTTGCATTTCCGATATTGATACAAAAAATTGTTTTGTCCTTGGCCAGGAGGAACCTATGTAAGTAGATTAGTAAATCTCATTGATTCCCTTCTTTTCAGGACATTCTCTAATTTAAAAAAAAATTCTTCCTATTAAAATCCCCTTTTTGTAAATACATTTTCTTTTGCTATGAGACACTTATTTTCAAGAAACTTAAGGGAGAAAGAGAGATTTATCTTGTTTACAGTTTCACAGGGGATATAGTCCGTGTATGGTGGAAATCATAAAAAAGAAGATGTGACTGGAAATAGAAGCAGGAAGCTAGTTCAGGTCACAACAACCATCATTAATGGAGCAGAACACAAATGCAAGCAAGAGGAATCTGGATGAGGCTATCAAATGTCAAGGCCTGTTCCTGTGAGGTGCCTTTCTCTAGCAACATTACTTTATAAAGGTATCTCAAATTTTCCAAATATTAACATCAACTAATATCATAAGTACATGAATGTGTTGGGGACAACTCAATATTCAAATCATAGCAGCACCTATTTTTTAGTAGAAAATAGTCTTCAAAAACTATCAACCAAGTACTCGTGGGGTACTTGGTTACTTCCGATTTTCCCATTTTTTAGGAATTTCTGCAGATTATGCCAAAATATCATTGAAAAACTAAAGTGATTAATCATGGTAATACATCTGTTTACTTATGAATGCAATAATACTGTGTATAATATGTATATACTATAATTGTAAATCATAAGTAGGGTAAATTTGCTTAACCCCCTCAATTTTAGCATTTTTTTATATATTTTGCTTCCATGATCCTTTTGAGAAATGCAAAAAGACACATTGAAATATAACTTAAATGCTGATTTGTTTTATTCCAAAATTAATGTATTAATTGCCTCAAATAGCAATGCTACAAAATATCAGTATGTAAGTATCCTACACGAATTAATAAATTACTTTATATATCTACAAAAGATTCTAGCACCAAAAAAAGAGATAAATGTGGTGTTTTTCTTTTTGAATCTCTCTTATTATGCTTAATGCATAATTCCCTGATTTCCAGTTGCAGACATATTTTAGGAAATGCAATAATTAAATTTTTCTTTATGGTTGAATATGTCTCATTTATTTACTACATTTTATTTATCCATTCATTGTTGGCAGATATATAGACTGATTATATAATCCAACTATAGTGAATAGTATTACAAAATCCTTGACAGCATTTGTTGGTTTTTGTTTTCTTAATAGCAGCCATTCTGACTGAGATGGAATCTTAATATATCTTTGAATACTATTCAATTGCATTTTTCTGGATTTTAAGGATGCTAAACAATTTTTCATATATTCATTATCCATCTGTAGGTCATATTTTAAGAACTTTCTGTTTATTTAATTAGGCTATTTATTTCTGGATTCTTAATCCATTTATCAATTCATTTCGTGCAAATCCTGTGCTATTTTTTCTTACTGTGACCCAGTAGTATGACATGAGGTAAGGTATAGTGTTATCTCCAGAATTGATTTACTTATGTAGGATTTTTCAGTCTGGTGATTCTTAAAAATGTTAAAGATTGAAATGCCATATGACCCTGCTATTCCACTTCTGGGAATAATCCCCCATACAGCAAACATTCACTTGAATGGCACAAGCGCTATTATGTTCACAGCAGCACTGTTTACAATAGCAAAGTCATGGAATCAACCCCAATGCCCAACAGTTGATGAGTGGATAAGGAAAATGTGGTATATTTATATAATGGAATACTACTCAGCCATCAAAAATTATGAATTAATGAAATTTTCCAGGAAATAGATGGAATTAGTGGGGGCGGCCTGCGCTTCTAGTCCTGGTAGGGCAGAGCCTGTGAATTCCTGGAGCAGAGTAAATGAGGAGATGGAGGCGATCCATGGGGGTTCCCGAATTCACCTGTGGTTCTACACACACACACACACACACACACACACACACACATGCACACACACAGGCACACACAATTGAATAAATAATAATAAAAAAATTAAAAAAAAAGGAATTAGAAAAAATTATATTGAGTGAAGTAGCCCAGACAGAAAATTAAGCGCTGTGGATTCTAGTACCAAACCCACTTAGTGACATATTCAAAGATAAATCTCTATAATACTTACAGTAATTGCAAAGATTTATAAATGGGAGGGAAAGGGAAGGAGGGCCCCCCAGAAATAAGGAGAGAGGGGATCATGTTACAGCAAAGTACTGCAAGTAAGACATCAGGTTAAGCTCATTCACTTTCCTTCCTGGTCACTTGCAACGGAGGGGATGTGATCTCACCAGTCAGGGAAGGCATAGAGTCTGGCAAATAGATGGTAACCATCCTGCAAATGGGAGACTGCCCCCCACTGTGGTCTCCTATTCTTATTCCATCTACCTTTGAATCTACTCTTATAATAAGACTCCATTTTAACGGCCTTTTATCTCTGGCTAGGAGGTGACATCCAATACCAATCAAGATGGAGATAAGGGCAGTGCAAGAACAGCAAAACTGAAAATAACAACAAACCATAATTCAGAACATTGGAGACCCTTATTAATCACCGGGAACCAGACCAGCCAGATCTCTCCCCATCCTAAAGCTCAGGGAAATTTGCAGAAGAGGGGGCGGTAAGATTGTAAGAGCTTAAAGATGGGGAGGAGCAACGATTTGCAAGATACTCCACACAAGTTAGGGCTGAAGTAACCATAATAGGACTTTGCATGACCTGCGCAATGACTGACATATCAATGACCCCCCCAAAGTCTACCATGGATCATAGGCACTAGTATCCTTAGAGGCTAGGGATTAACAGTCACAATAGTGTTCCCATGCTAAAGGGGATCCCAAGAAAGGGCTGTAGGGAATGCTCCTGAGTCCTTACACCTCATTAGAGTGGAGAAAGCAGAGGGAAGTTTGACTTTCACACTAAAGGATGCTCCAGAGATTTGGGGTGGGGAAATGGGGAGCACTGAGAGAAAAGGAGGGAGGGGTGAAAGGAAGGGAAAAAGGGGGGAGGGAGCAAAGGGGTCCAGGGAGGGGGGGAGGGAGGGAGGGGACCGGGATACACATTAAGTTTGTATGAGTGGGAAAAAATAAAAAATAATAATGTAGGATTCTTTACACATGTAGTTCCAAGTGTATTTTTTTAAAAAATTTTATTATTATTATTATTATTATTATTTATTCAACTGTGTGCATATGCGTGTGTATGTGCGCGCGCGCGCGCGCGCGCGTGTGTGTGTGTGTGTGTGTGTGTCTGTGTGTGTGTGTCTGTGTGTGTGTGTCTGTGTATGTGTAGAACCACGGACGAATTCGCGAACCACCATGGACACCTCCACCTCCTTCTCCTTCTGCCCCGGGATTCACAGGCTCCGCCCTACCAGGACCAGAAGCACAGGCCTCCCCCCGGCTTTCCGCCTGCGTCTATAGTGAGTCTGGAATCCGAACTCAGGACTTCGCCGCAAGGCGGCAGGCTTAAACCTGAGCCCACATCTCCAGCCCAAGTGTATTTTTTTAATAGTTGTAAGAATGTCATTGGATTTTTGATAGAGACTGCATTTGATTGAATCTGTAGGTTGTTTTTGATTACATGGCTGTTTTCACCCTAAATTCAACTAAGCCATGAGCATGGGAGTTTTTTTTAAATTTCTTTTTTAATATTTTGAAATTCTTCCTTGTAAAAATCTTTTACTTCCTGGGTTAGATTTGTTACTATCTGAGATGATTAATCTAGATTGTCAAATTGTTCAGATATGGAGTCATGTAAGAGATATGTTTGGGTAGATCTGTAAAGGCCTACCTAGGAAGGATTAACTGAGGGGAAAGATCTTCCAGAATAGGAAGCTCCTTCTGGTGGCATATAGATGTGAAGAGATCAGAAGGAAGATCCACACTGATTTCATGGTTGCCTTCACTTCTTGCTGAGAGGTTTTTCTATTCCTTTGTCAATGTTGCTGCGCCAAACTCAAAGTCTTAATACCCAGGGTTTTCAGCTTCCAACATAGGCTGAAGCCCATCTGATACTGAAGAATCTTCCTGGAGTTCAACACACAAGACTGGGACTGCTGAAGCATCCCATCTCATGGAACGAGCACTTAGAGACTTCTTAGCCTCACGATTGAAGACATTGTTGGACTACTTAGTCCTTATTGTATAAGTCAGTTTAATAAATTCCCTTTGTAGTTTATATCATTTTATCAGTTCTGTTTATCTACTGAACCCTAACTAATATACTAGATTTTTAAGCTACTATGAACGATATTGTTTTGTAGCTTATTTTGCAGAATTTTTTTGTTATATGGAAAAAATTATGATTATCCTGTTGATTTTGTATCCTACTGCTTTTCTGAAATGGCTTATAAGTTCTAAGAGGTTTCTGCAGAGGCTTTAATGTCTTTAATGTGTAAGATCATTTTGTCTGCAAACAGGGGTACTTTGCTTCCTTTCCTACTTCAATTCATTTTATTTATTTCTTGTGATTTATTTCTCTGGCTAAGATTTTAATCCTTATATTGAATAAGAAGGGAGAAAATAGACTCCATTGTCTCATTCCTGATTTTGGTAAAAATACTTTTGCTCCAACTATGTTGACTATAGGTTTGTCATACATTGCCTTTAATATGATGAGATATATTACTACCATTCGTGATATCTTTAATGCTTTTATCATGAAGGGCTCCTGGGTGACTTTTGTACTTGAGTCTACTAACATGACATATTATATTTATGAAATTGCTTAAGTTGAATTATGTGTCACTGGAATGAAGCCCAACTGGTAATGCTGAATAATCTCTTTGACATGTAGTCAATTAGCTTACAAATATTTTATTTATAATTCTTACATTTGTGTTCATCAGAGAGATTGGCCTATGTACTCACCTGATTTTGGTATAAGAGTTAGACTGGCTTCAAAAAATGAATCTGGCAATAGTCCTATCCTTTCATCTTTACAAAACAATTACAGGAACTTTGGTGTGGCCCCTTCTTTAAGAATTTTGTAGAATTCAACTATGAATCTATTTGGATGTAGACTTTTATTCTGTTTAATCTTATTTCTTATTATAAGTCCACTTAAGTTGTTTATATCTTCTTGGCTTAATACATGTCTAGAAATTTACTTTAACCTATGATTTTCATTGGTATCCACTGTAAGGTAGCCAATAGTTTTTAATTTTCTCTCCTAATTTCTTTAATGAAAAATTTTCTTCTCAATTTCCAAACATCAGTATATTATGTTTTATGTAGGTATCACTTTGAAAATTGAAGGCATTTGCTCTGGGCACAGGTGTGAATAATTAGTGTGAGTTAAGCCATGAGCAAAACTGAAGGAGATTGTCTCAATGAAGTAAGGCACAGTCCCTGGTGAACTGATTCAGGGAGCTAGCATTCTTTGGTATATTTAGTCAGACATAATGTCTAACAAGTGAGGTTTTCCCCTCTCTCAGCTGTCCTTCAGGCCCTAGTATTGGTGTGAGCTTTCTTGTCCAGCTGTATTAGAAACTGTAACTGGACAATCTTAAGTCAAAATGAAGCACGTTTCCATAAGCCATTTATTGGCAATATACAGTGTAACTGCAGTATATATGTTCTGTGTTTTGTCTTGCTCTTTGTTTCTAGTTTTATTTCTTAGTGATGATAGGATAAAATAAGATGCTACACTTTCTTTTTACAATTGTGTGGTTTTTATTTCCTAAAATTGGTCTATTTAAGAGAATGTTCCATGGACTTCTACAAAGAATGTATATTCTGCAGTCTTTGATGGACTATTCTCTGGTAGTCTATTAAATTCATTAGAATTATAATGTCATTTATATTCTTTGTTGATTTTTAAATCTGTATTATCAGTCTCTTAGAATGAAATATTAAAATTATCCACTGTTTAGTGTGAGGATTACTTTTTCTTTACATACAAAAGTACATATTTGGCAGCATACATGTTTTGTGCATACATATTTAGAATGTAGTACCTCTTGATGGATTATTCTTTTAATCAATATTTTTTAAATTATCTATAAATTTGCTACCTTGATTTTCATGTTTCTTTTTTTGTATTCATACTTGCACATCTGGAATTAGATTATTGGGTTATATAATCATTTAAAATAGTTTCTTTTTTTAAACTTGAAAAGCTTTTACCCAATAAAGTTTACTATTTTATTAATGCTTTAATGAAGTATTCTTAGAAGTTTCATCTTACTTTTGTTATATATTATATCTTCAAGAAACAAAGTCAAAGCTAAAGAGCAATCTTTCTTCTTTTTCCCATGAAATATTTTGAAATATCTTTTTACTCTCAATTAATAAAGTTGTACTATTATATTATTTATTAATAATAGCATTTCAGTTGAAATTCAGTTTGTATGAATCATATACTAGGTTTCTCAATACTAGGTTTCTAAAAATTAATTTTACTGTGTGTTATAAATTGCAACATTTTCACTGATTGGTATTGTCAACCTAACATTTAGAAGTCAGCTCCTTGATCCATCTGCAAAGATTAAATTTAGCCTATGGGCATGTCTGCAAAGAATGGTCTTGATAATATAATGAGCATGAGAAGATCCAGTCCATTGCGGGTATTCCTTAGAAAAGAGGTTTGGCACTGTTTGAAGATAGAAAGAGATAGCTGAGCACTAGCAAAGAAGCCAATATCCATCTGCTGCTTTGTGCTCTTGGCTGTAGATTGTGATGCGATCATTTCTCCTGAGTTTCTATCACTGTAATTTTACCCCAGTTATTGACTACAAAGTACAATTGCACTTTAATTAAACTCTACCCTCCTAAGCTGCTTGAGCCTTGCATCTTTTTTGTAGTAATGAGTTAATAAAAGTGTTGGGATTAAAAATCTGATGAAATGTCATATTTTTCCTATTTCTATAATTTTATTTGGATGTCCAAAGGATGTTCTAAGGTCAGTAACTTTGCTAGACCATATCTCCTATCAATCTGGGTGCATCTGTATTTGTGTTATACTCAACTTATAGTTGCAGTTATTTTCATTATTGCTATTAATTTTAGAAGAGGTTTTGGTACTAAACTTAGTCTTCTTTTTCCCTCTGGCTTATATATATTTTTTTCAGAGGCTCATAAAACACATGTAGATTTTTTTATTTTGCATATGTTGCTTCTTCCCTTATTTTATGTCACTATTTATTTTCCTTTGATTACATTTTCGATTTCAGTGTTTTTAAAATGATTTTATTGTTTCATAGCCACTTCAGTTCTAAGAATGTATCTGTTATGCATACATGTTTTGAAGTTTTCTTAGTTTAGTCTTCAATACTAAAATGATTTTTCTAATTATCTTCTAAGTTCAGCTACTCGATTCTGAATACTTTTCAATTTTTGGTTTGGATTGCTTGCTGAAATTGTTTATCATTAAAAATTATATTACCTTTTTTAGGAAAGATTGGATTAAAGTGTAAATTTATTTGTGTGTCTACCATTCAAAATCGATGACATTAACCAGAGCAGGTTCATTTCTATGAGGACTGGAAGAAATGAATGTGTTACGTTGTACAGGTTAATAAAAAAATTTAAAAATTAAAACAATCATATCAATCCACCCACTCCCTTTCTTCTGATTAACTACATGGTCATATTGCAAAAGTTTTTTTTCTATCTTGTTTAGATTCTGGGAAACTCCATTTTGCTTCTCGGTCTGCTAGTTTTCACAGAAAATTTCAAACAAATTATATAACTTCTCTGAGTTTTGTTTTATTAAATAAAATGCGGGTAATTACCACTTTGAGGAATTATAGGAAAAATAAATGAATTTAAACTATTTTTTGATTGTTACTTTGGTAATTACTTGACTACTTACAGCATAAGCTATTAAATCTCCTAAATAAAAGTTCTTGGACACCTTTCTTAAAAACTGAGATAGTGGTATTTTCTTATGGCTCAGTAATTTCACATTTTCATTATTATTGAATTATTTATCACCACATAATCATATGTAATCTTAGTTTATAAACCAGATTTATCTTCTTTGTTTTTATTATTTACTACTATTATCTGCCTACAATTTTTGATTTTTTTGATGAAACAAGTTCCTCACATACGACTAAATTTTCTGGTTCTAAATTAAACCAAAAATTAAGGGGTAAATGTAAAATGATTTCAGAAAATGCCAATGCCATCTATGTTGTAGAATGAAGGAAGGACTTTGTCTTGGAAATTTCTCTATCAGGATTCCCTTGAGTGATACCTAAATATTTTTACCTATGCTTTTCTCTGCTCTTATAAATTATACTTATTTTCTTTTTCATCTTTTCATTAAACATATGATTTCAGTCATATGATTGAAATCAGTTGACTTACATGAACACAAAAGACGTAAGAATAAATAAATGGAAGGGAGGAAAAGGCAGCTATCCTTAAGGAAAGAAGGGACTTTTATCTAACTGCTTCCTAGAATCTTATCTACCTGAAACGTTCTTGATTATGCACAGCAATGCAAGCCTATACACTTGCACAACCAGTTCACTAACAGCACAAGAGAAAGGTTCCTTTGAGTTCAAGGCCCAACCAGTTTTTGTTTTGATTCATTTTTTGTGGCTATGTTCATTTCATTGATTATTTAACCTACAAATTAATTTCATATACTTTTTTGCATACTCTAGGACAATGTGGTCACTAATTATCTTGGGTATGCTTTGGGATACATTAAAAATGTGGGCTCTACTCCAAGAGCATCTAATTAGAATTCATATCATGTGGACAGAGCTGTTAATGTCTAGATTAATTCCTAGCTATGAAACTTTCTAGTTGGATGATTTGAAAAACTTTGATTTTCTTTTAAACGAGGAAAAGATTAATTAAATTTGGCTATTCCTGTACATCTACAACAGTAGTAGTAATAAAATCACTCCCAACTTTCTCAATTTTTTAACATCTACAGAAATTAGGTAATTTATGTCGTATGTGCGGATAATACATGCATAACACTCTTTACTTTTGAATCATATATAGATTACATATAATGCTGAGTATGATATAAATGCTAGGTGAATGGTTGCTAAAGTGCATTTCTCAGGAAATAATAACAAATAAAAAGGTCAGTACATGTTCAGTGCAAATGCAATTATTTTTGTGAATATTTCCAATCTACAGTAGAATGAATTAATGCATACAGAATGTACAGAAAACAGTGTAATGATAAATGTCATAATTTGGAAAGTTACTAAACATGATGTTTCTATTGAATATGGCATGTGTTTCATAGTCATTTTACTCTTCTGTTGGCTGTGATAAAATCTTTTGCTCCCCCAATGTGAAAGTGTTCATTATTTTATGTGATGGTTCCAGACGGGATAGAGTCCTTCAAGAAATTCAAAGTATGGTCAGAAACAGGTATGGAGAACATAGAAACCAAAGAAATAACTTGATTGTTACATTACAGTCATACTGAGGAAGCAGAGAGAAAGAGACAGAGAGCAGAAAGTTGGACCAGGTTTTCAAACCTCAGGACTGATGCACTTCCCCCAAGTCTACATTTCTTCATGGTTTTACACCCATCCTGAACAGCTCCACCAGATGGGGACCGAATATTCTTATGCATGAGCCTGTGGGGGAGGTTCACATTCTCCAGGACTACAGTCAGTACTGATGGTCCTATAAGAATTTAAATAGTAGAATGTAGCTTTTTTGCTTACTTTAACTTTTATCTCCAGAATTTTAATTTATGCACAAACATAGCTTTGACAGAACACAATTGCATTTAAAGGTGATCTTCCCTCTCTTTCTCCTCAACATTATTCAGTAGTAGATTAATAAAAAAGAAAACAAGTAAAGATCTGACATTATACCTGGCACATTTTCTAGAAAATAAGTGCTCCCAGTACTTCCTGTGGTTCTTTTCATCTTCAGCACTGACTCTGGGACATCCATGCTTGGAAGAGCTCAGACTTCATGGAATCGTTTTCCATGTCTTTTGATCATTCCCACTGAGAGAAAAAGTATTTTAGTTTATAACATTTTATATTTTTCGGCTTTCTAATCAATTATGGCAGCAGGAGAGGAAAAGATTATTATAGAGGATATGAAGGAATAAAATATTAATTTAAAGAGTCATGTTATTCTTAATCATTCTTATACTGTGAATACAAAGATAAATCCTACTTTATTTTGTACTTTGTATTTGGTAAATTCATCTCACTTACTTTTGAAACCATACACAAATCACTGTTGACTTTTTCCTTTTGCATTTCATCTAATGCAATGTCAACTCCAATTATTTTTCTCAGCATTTCTGATGTCCACCTGCACATTCTTTTTTTCCTTCTCTTCCTCCTCCTTCTCTCCTACTCCTCCCTTTTTCTTTTCCCCCTCCTCCTTTTTCCCTCCTTGCCTTCTGTCCTAACAGGTTTGAGCTTTTTGTCTGCTTGGCTGGCTTTGAAGAAGCACACTGCTGTAACAATTTTCTGTTCCATGCTATTATTGATTTTTCTGTTTAATTTCAATTCGCTTTATCATGCTTCTCTACTAACATACATAAATTTTTCATGCATTCTTTTATACGCTTTGTAGTTCTTTTTGGCATGTAACTTTTTAATTAGAATCACAAGTCTTCTGTCTTTAAGGCACTGTAGATTGTTTTTGTTTGTTTGCCTTTATATTGTAGTTTTTAAATTCAAGTTAAAGATGAGTTGGTACCAGAGTAAATAGAGGCAATCACTTCTCAACTATGTCCTGCCCCAGAAACTATGAGATCAATGATGTTAGATTTAGGGTGTTAGTTTTGATTATGGTCTATGTTGCTCACTAAGGGTCTGACCAAGGACAGGTAATCTCTGTTTTTCTACGTTTTCTTACCTATCAAAATGAGAATAAACTACTGGGCATAAATTTTGTTCTTTAATTCTAGTTGTTTGCCATGAAGTAGATGTTAAGTTGATTAACATATTGTGTGTGTGTGTGTGTGTGTGTGTGTGTGTGATGCTACAGCAAGTATGCCAATGGAGAAAAAACTTTAAAAGATAATTTTGGTGTTTTTCTTATCTTTCAATCTTGTTGAGACCATGTGTCTTAACTGTTGTGTAAAACAGTTTAGTTTGACCATGAGCTTCTATAGATTTTTGGTTACTGCCTTCTATTCCTTCTAATTATGTTAGAGTTTTATATGCTCACTAAGGATCTGAACTCTCATTTTTTGCTTGAGCTGCAAATGTTTTACCCATTAAGCCATCTCTTCAGACCACTGGTTTTCTTTTGGTGACTTTTTTTAAACAGCTAACCAGATGAGTTCACATTAATATAGGCTTCAGACTCCTTTTATATTGAAAATTAAAGATGTCTTAGAGATTTTTTCATGTAATTTATAACTATTGGTATTTGTTAAAGTGAGAGAAATTTTCAAAGTGAATTTATTAAGTATATTAAACAAAAGACAGCTCTTTGTTTTTCTGAAGTCTCTTTTTTGTCCAATAAAAAAAACTAAGACTGACATATGTCTCTATCTTCCTTCCACCTGCTACAATTTCACACATCACAGAACTCAGGAGATTTTGATTTCTGTTGGGAAAGAAAAAATGCAAAAAATAATATATTGTTTGTTGCTGCTGCTGTTATTTCTTTAAAAATTCTGATCTTTCAGACTGTATAAAGGAATCACAGGATGCCTTATTGCCCCAGCATTTTATATTGATATGAGTCCTGATCCCTCATTTCAAATCACATCCTAGTGTCTGCCTTACCTGAAGTAAAATGTAGACAATTAATTACACACAAGCAGTTTGATTTTGTTCTTTCATATTTGTTTTGTTTTTAATATATGAAAAGAAAAATTTGAGGGGCTAGAGAGATGACTCAGGGGTTAAGACCCTGACTCACAAACAGAAGGTTCTGAGTTCAGATCCCAGGTCCCATGTAAAATACACAAGGTAGAAATGGCAGAGGCTGGCACTTTCCACCTTCATGGGCAAATCCTAGGAAATCCCAAGAGCAGAGCAAAAAAGGGGTAGAAACAATACAGTATAATTCTAGACTTCACCCTTGGTCCTCCATAGGGACACAGAGTACTCAGATACAAACACACACACAGACATCCCCCCCTACACACAGCAAACAAATAAAATTTAAAGAAGAAAAGAAAAATGTGAACTACATGATCATCCTATAAATTCTAAAATTTAGTATACAATATTTTTTTAACTCACTCTTCAGTGTGGCATGAAACATGTTAGTTTCTTCAAGGTGGAGGAACAAAGAGTGAAAAACTTTTTGTTTTGTTTGTCTCTGTAAATGCCAAGTGACAATGCTGTATCTGAGCCATTTTGATAATGGAGCAGTTCTTCTCATTTCAGAGAAACTGAATATACAAAGTTCAGTCACTGGAACAAAGTCTCAGATATGCGTGTGTGTCTGCAGTGAGATTTTCCTGCTTTACAACAAGAAATCCATGTAGCAGTGTTCATTTTGCAACGGCTGTGCAAAATCCATAGGTATATAAAAATAGACTTGTATTGTACTTGCAGGTGCATACCCTTACTCCAGAAACTAAATTTCATGAGATTTTTTATTTAATTTTATTTTTTATATCTTGTATGTTTCTTATCTGTCTGGTTTATATCTAAATGCCATAGGTTTAAATACTCATGAACTGTTACTAACACTGTGGGATTCAAAACCATAAAATGGTAAGATGATCAATTGCTGTATTGAAACTAAGTTTATGTGTGGAGAATTTCATGTCACTAGAAAAACTTGCTGTGACTAGTATAGTTTCTTATTCTCCACCTTATTAAGCCTACTTAAACTAAAATAAAAATATTGTAAAAACAAATATTTTCTCAAAAGAGAAATAATTTATTGGAATTTAATTTATTTCTTTAGAAAGGCCAGGGAAAGTTCATTTGAAGATAAAAGAGTCATGGCAGAAAAATAGAGTAGATTATAAAAATTATGCTTTCTGAATAAAGCAAGTAAAAAATCTAGGTTGTCTCAGATGATAGATAGCATTTCACATAATTTGTTTGTTCTTTTTAGAGGAAGAATTTCCAAAAAGCTGCTGTCTGTGTTCACTCATTTATATTGCAAATTATGCTGCACTGCACCTTCCCAGAGGAAGGGTATCAACTAAAATTCTCAATGGACCCTGGACTTCAGCGCCTCCGCTGTGCTGGTCATTTAATTACATTTTCAATAGCAGTGTCATCTTTGCTGAAATGGGCAGCAGTTCTGAATGAATCCCACCATCTCTCTGCTTCCTAGCTGTTTTATGAAATCCCTAGCAATGCCTTGAAGTTGGGCCCTGTGTCTTCTCTATTGTACTGATGCCTCTGCAGACTCCTGCACATTGTATGTTGGTAGAGTATGACTTGATGGAAACCTTAAGCAAGCACACAGCACCTCTTCTTAAAAATCTTCCTGCTTGTAAACAAAATTATGCTTAATCTTTCCTCATGAGGGTGAGGTTTCTTCATAAAGATACTTAGACTCGCTTGTCTCAGTTGGAAGCAGTCCCATAGGCCTCTGTGATGGAAGGATGACTGGTGTCCCTCATATTTAGCAATCCCTTAGTCTTGTCTTTCTTTGACTTGTGTCCACCACAGACAAATTAGAATGTCCAGGCAGTTATTGAGATAACTCAGGTAATAAACCTACTTTTGTTAAAAAAAAAGATCTATTCCAGTATAAATGGAGAAGAGTTGTTCACCATTAGATAACGTTTTATTGGCAGAAGGTTGAACTCACTACTTAATTGATTTAGAGGGGTCAATATGTAAGTCCCCAGATAATTAACATTTTCTTGCTATTAGAGCTATCTCTTTTTCCTATGTTGCTATCATTTTGACCATATCTCTTTCTCAGTATCCACAGATTGTTTTTGCCAGTGCTTTCACTTCTCCATCTAGCTCAGTGCTACTAAATTGTAGAGTTGTATTAATGGGAAATCTCAGTATTAATGCCACTTAAACAATCCTGCCAATATAAACAAGCAAACAAATAAGAACACTTGAATGACTTCTGAGCTGTATAATATTCCTTGAGATTGATGACCTATTAATGTTACATCCAGTTCTTAATTTAATTCTGTAATGCACTCATATTGCATAGCTGGTCATATTTGTATAAGAAGAAATCAATAATTATCTTTTCCTATCTCAAGCACAGCATGTGAGAGTGGCTGCATATGGATGGTGCTAGAACGAGTGAAAGGTATTTGGATTTGAAGAGATAGAGGGAACATGTTGCTTACTTAGCACAGTTTCTCACAGAAGTCTCCCTAGTACTATTTATATGCACATTTGCCCAGTGGGAAGAAAGAACAGTAAAGATGGATCTCAGCTTGAGATTATCAGGCATTAGGATATCAGAAACTGCAACCATATACTAAACCTCTGCAAATGCAAACAAAAATGATGGGTCCAGTAAGAAACTTGCCTGCAGGCACTCTAACTTATCCTCTGGTTGGCTAGATCGGGATATGAAGTACATGCCAGTTTCAAAGTTATAATATTAAAACAATCAGGAGACATCAAATACGTGATGTTTCTTGCTCTGTATGATAAAAGAGTAAGTAGTAGCATTTTATAAATAGGAAAAAATCTTGATGTTTTATACAAAATGCAATTTCTCTATTACCAGTTTAGAGCCTACTTCCTTTGTCAACAAATTTGCAAACTGTACAAAAAAAAATCCATGAGATGGTGAGAATGCAGATACTATATATAAAATCTTTGTATACCAGCTAGGGATGAATCATTCTTAATGGACAGCATGCTTCTATCTTAGCTGTTAGCACAGGGCTTCTTATTACAATTTTGCCTTGCAAAATATTTTTATTTCAGATATTCTCTGTAGGGAAATTAACTTTTTCTGGTAGAATTATCATCAAAATTGGTGGCTATGCATAGCATATCTTATAGGAATGAACTCATAAAGTAAATATAGCCATTTCACAAAAGATTCCAATGGTTTCAAGTCATGATTAATGCTTTTAAAATTGAATGAGTGGCTTTTGCAAGTCTCCCTGTGATGAGAGAGTTCATGAAGTTGAGGACTTTTTTTTCGCTTTTTGATTTATGAATCCTTTAAACAAAAAAAGAGTTTGGATGCATAAAGCACTTTTACAGATTGATATAAGAGGTTTATGACAGTTTCTTACAGGACTTGTGACCCTGGAATTTACTAATGGGATGTCATCTTTACTTGCCAAGTTTTATTATATGACTTAGCTCTGCTATGGAAAAAGATTCTGATGATTTTTTTTCCCAGCAGAGAATTTAAATAAATTTTCTATAGCTTTGACCAGTCACTGTATTCTGACAATGGAATTTCAATGACTCAATGTACTTCTTAAACACAACATTAAAAGTCTTGTCAGGAGACTCTATGGCTGTTGAATTGGGATCAATCAACATATTGATCAGGCAGTTTGAAAAACATTTGCAGATGAACATGTGAGTAGTTACTGAAAGATACTGTCCAAGGTCACTTAAAAGACTGGGGAGACAGAACATTTAAAGATAGCTAAATTACTTTTAAAAATTGTAGCACTTTTTTACACAATGATAATGATTAACATTGGAGAAAAAAGTTTCCTCGAATCCAAATCTAATTTTATCAAAAGGAAATCTCATCTGATTTATGTGGTGGCATATGCTTATCATAAGTACAGAGAGACATTAACCTTTAGATCCTAAAATACTTGTCCTGGAAAACAGTTCTATCATCTTAGTTTACCTTTATATCAGTGAAACGGTCAGAAGATGCTTGCTGACTTTTTAGCCTAAGGTTAGAAAATTAATAAGTATTTAGACTATAGTCAGTGGCTAATTTAAATCACACAAACATGATCACATATCCAAACCCAAAGTTTACTGTGGTTCTTTTAACACTTGAAAGTTCAGTGAGAATTTTCAGTAAGTAGATCAATTAGAGTATGTGCAAGTATACAGAATGAAACAATATAAAAAATGAAATGAGTGCCCATTGTGTTTTGACCTCTGGGTAACTACGGGTCCATGTACACTAGCAGATTTCTTTTGACGTATGAACTTCATGTAATTTCTAACCCCAGAATTTCCTGTCCTATAACTGTAAACAATACTCAATTTCCCTGATACTTTCAAGAGTAAACAATAATATTTATAATATTAACTCAATTTTGTCTTGAAAAAATCCTGTTTATGCTTGGTTTCATGATTTTACTGAGCACCAAGCCTCCTATGACTATAAAAGTTACTACTTTCCATAAAAAAGTTTAAGACAAACCATATCACTGTGAGTGAAAGGGGTGAAAATGAATTAGCTAAGACAATTGTGACACTGTGTCTTATAATTCCAATGAATTTTCCTTGTTTCAGATGTAAAAGCACACTAGATAACAGGAAGGAAAGACCATATCAGAACAATTATGTTCTATGTTCAAATTAGTGAAATATCTTTATGCTATAGACGCAAAAGTAATTGTTTTTCCCTGATTTTGTTGACTGACAGGTGTTACCTGAGATTTGAAAGGATTTTCAATGGGAGGAGTGTGCTCTGTGCCACTTACTAAGGCTGGACCATGGTCTAGCCTTCCTTTTCTTTCAATGTGAAAAAAGATGGCAATTTGTCTTCTCAAACTTCAGAAATGTCTTCAATTATTTTGATCTTGATTGCAGTAATTTGATAAAGTTAAAATAATGGTTTGAGAGCTTCTTTGGGAGACCTTGCAGGGGAACTCAGCTGCTTCTACACCCTTGATCAATAATGGTCCTCTGTTGGGGGAAGGTTGTCTTATGCCACTAATCACACAACTAGTGCTTAACCACACAGATCAGTCAAGTTAGTGCTAATGATCTGGTGACATACTGCAGCCTAATATTCCTCAAATACAGCAATATTTTCCTTAAAAGTTTTAAGAGGAAAGCAGATCACAATTAGTGTGTACTGTATTTATTGGTGCAAACTTCTCATCTCAGCACTTGGAAAGCCGAAGACGAAATAATATTAATTCAAGGGTGACCTAGAGTATGAATACAGACTGTGTAGGAAAAATAAATAAGCACATGAAAAATGTCAATTAAATACCATAATTAGCAAGGAACAAAATAAAATGCAATGGGAAAATGTTTTCAAAAGAACAAAAGAAAAATATATATTATTTGACAAACATGAAATTTATATGTTAACATTTGCTGGTAAGTGTAACAAAATATTAAGTTCAAATTAAAAATATCCTGGTGTATGTTAAAGGTGTTGTTGATAAATGTGAAGGTAATTAAAGTGAGTAGTATCAGTCTCATGGCTTTTATAAGGAGAACATTGTGACAATCAGATAACACTGTGTATCTGCAATAAGTCACAGGACAAAAGCACTCATAATAAAGTGGCTCAGCCAAGAATATCATGAAATCTTAGTACATCACTGTGATTCAGTGCAGATCTTTATGTCCTCTAGGGTACAACATGTTCTGCTGTATGAAAGAATTTTCCTTTTTGCTAAGGCTGAATAATACCTCTTGGTGAACATGTACAGATATTTTGCTTATCTATTTATTTGTAGATGTCTCTTGGGTTGCTTCACTTTTAACTATTGTGAATCATGCTGCTATAAATATGTTTGCACAAGTTTCTCTTTGTGATTCTGCCTTTTTAATTTATTTTAATTATACACTATACCCAGAGGAGTATTTTCAGATGATACAGTAATTTTGATTTTATCTTTTTCAGAGACTGAAACTTCCATACTATTTGCTACAGCATCTGTAAGAGTTACATCCCATGAAAGGTAACATGGATACCAGTTTCCCCAAATTTTAACGCCTTGATACTTTGTTTAACCTTTTCTCTCTAAAATTAAGATAGAAAAATGTAAACTGTTGTGTCACTGCTAAGTATAATTTTCCCATTGAAATGGGAAATAACTGAAATCTCAGAGACAGTGAACTAAGTACATTTCAGGGATGCCATCCCATCCCTGTGGCTTGCATATGGAGTTGATAACTCCAAAGTCCTGGGCCTTGCTAACATTTAGTAACCTCTGCTTCTGCTTCTGAAAAGTCCTGCTTTGCTTATTCCACCTTTACCCTGCTTTAGTACAAAATGAAAACACAAGCTAAACTCCTGGCTGGAGTCCTTGGAGAGTGATCTTGGCTCCAGATTGCCTATGAATTAAACTCCTTTCTCCTAACCACATTGATGTCTGAGAAATTATTCTAGAGTAGTTCATTCAACAGAATGTTACCCAATAGATAAAAGAATGACTCTCTGTGATATAAACCTTATGATACAAGATGATGAACTTTCAAATGCTACATATAAGCCATGTGGATCAGATTAAACACAAAGTAAATATTAATTTATTTAATTTTATTTTGGAGAAACCAGTCAATGTAATTAAGTGCAATAATGATAGGTATAAATGTTTGAAAGAATTGTAGATGGTATTATAGAAATTCCAGACCTCAGAAAGACAAATTTTTTGATTCTCTTTCTATATGTCCAACACAAAGTAGGATAACAAAGATAACTTAAAAACAGAAATTTATTTGCTCAGAATACAAGATTGAAGTGCTAAAAGGATCATGTCTCTTGAGGAAGGGTCTGTCTCCCTTGATTATACATGGCTGTCTTCCAGTATCTTCTCATCATCCTCCCAATGGTACATCTCTTATAGAAACATCAGTAATGTGGGAATAGAGTCTTCCTATTTGAATTTATTTTATTCAATTATCTTTCAAAGGCCCTACTAGCAAATTCAGCCACACTCTTAAGTAAAAGGGTAATAGAATTCAACGTATGAATTGTGTGATTTACTATTTTTAAGCCCATAGTCAAATTTCACAATGATTTTAATAAAGATAATATTTATGAAATTAAACAGAGGGCAAATAAGATAGACCACCAAGTAAAGACACCTGTTTACTAATATGACAAATTGAGTTAGATCCCAGAAGTCCACATGGTAAAAACAGAAATGAATTCCTGAAAGTTTTCCTCTGACCCCCAGTTCTGGGTTGAAGATAACTTGTCTTTTAGTTCAATTTTAAACTCTGCCAGAGACTGTTTTAACTGCTCTATGCCTATTTTTGTTTCTTCAACTGTTTTTCTCATCTCCTTCAAGTGCCTGTTGTGTTCCAGTTCAAAGTGGTTGATGGGGTTATTTAACTTCTCCTGGATTTCCTTTTTTATAGTATTGATCATGGTAATGATCATGCTTTGAAAGTCATTATCTTAAATATGGCTTTCTTGACTATTTTCTGTGAGTTTGTACTGGTTGGAATCTATCATTATAGGGTTAATTCTTTCAAGATTTGTTTTCTTGGTTTTTGTTTCTCGTGGATTTGCACTGTGACCTGGGTATTGTTGTTTCATCTCTTAAGACCTTCTTTCAGTTTCTGTGTGTTTTTGACTGAACTGAATTAGATGGTATTATTACTCTTGAGTGGTTATTACTAGTGTTTGCTTTGGAGTTGGGTACACTTGTCTGGTATTGTTGTTATTTCCTATATCAATCTATTAAACTGCTAGTACATCAATTGAGTCAGGTTTAGCAGACAGGGAGTGAAGATTAATGTGGTAGTGCACTTTTTCAGTTTAGTACCTTGGTACATATGCGAGGGTGAATGGTATAGTCCCTGAAGTTGTATACATTTTGGGAAAGTTAAACTACAGTGACTAATAATTGAAAGGAACAGGATGATAAAAAGGGTTTACTTACCTTTGATCTGGATGTGAGGACTCTCTCCCATATGATAGGATGATTTTAGAGGACTGAAGATGTATGGCGTTTGTCCCCTAGAGCTTTGCTTGGGTTTTCTTTGGACTCTGTTGAATTCTGAGGAGCAGGGGGGGGTCCTCACTGGACCACTTGTCCCCGTGAAAAGGATCCTGCGTCTAGTTGTTGCACAGATCACCTGGGACCTGGGACCTGGGGCATGGCCTACGGTCCTTCTAATGATTCGATATCAACCAATAAATGATAGAAAATATAATAGAAGAAGACAGAACTTTTGCATTGACCAAAACAAAAACAGAAATGGTTTAGGACAAGAATGACAAAATTGGCAATAGACACCCAGGGAAGATTTGAGAAACAAAACAAACATCATAAAACCTTCAAAGAAAGCAATCACTTGTTCTTTCTGTATGGATATAACAGCTTTCCTTAGAAAAACTACAGCAACAATAAGCTTTTGTCCTGTGGCTGGAACCTTCAGAAAATGACACATTTCATACTTTGCTCTATCTCTAATTTTAATCTTTAAATGAAGTCAATTGGCTTCAGATGCCATTTCAAACAATTTCTTTGCAGGTAAAACACACCAGAACTTTTATAAATCAAACCACTCTTGCTTGATCTTGGACTGTTTATAAATCAAACCCCTTGATCTTGGAAAAAAAAAATACAAGCATTACCTTTTCTTTGTTTCCTGGCCTATGTTCCAAATTGCTCTCAGTTTGAAGGCAATACAATCATGGCAATAATTCAAGGTGACTAGGCAGGCTTCTAAAATTCTGAGTGAAAGAAGTTTTTACCCAGACTAATGTAATTGGCTAAAGGATAGTATGAATGAAGCATAGTTTAATATCCTTTATTATTTTTATTATTAATTTTTAATTATATGGAAATTTTATATAGTAAGTGTTTCAGTTATTTCCAGTTGTCTTATCCCCCTTCTCTTGCTGAAAACCCTCAGCAGGTTTGCTCTGGGTTTAATGCAACTACTGATTTTCTACAAATGTGCCTAGAGCTCAAACTCTCAACCATCAAGTTACTTGTTTCTAATTATGACTGTGTGTGTGTGTGTGTGTGTGTGTTTGTGTGTGTGTGTATGTCCACAAGTCAACTGGAACATGTTACCCTATTTTGCCTTCCATCAATTGGATTCAGAGCAAGTAAAAAATCATAGAAATTTTCCACCAGAGCAGTAGATTAAAGGCTTACATTTTTATTTTCCCATATCTACCTACACATACAAAAGTCTGGCTGTAAATGACACACCTAAAGCTTTAAGAACGTGAGTCCAATGAATGTTGAATAGATTTGAATAACATTTTATAATGCCTATGATTCGATTCAAAATTTAATGACTTGAAGAGTTTTCAAACAGCTTTTAATGAAGCTATCAAAACTAAAGTCTAAGAAATAAGGACCAACACTATGGAATTTTATATTGAAATGGAAGCTACAAAAAAAAATACATCAAACCATTTTGGATTCCAAATGTTAAAACTGATATTGTATTCAGTAACAAAATAGCAATGGCAGTTGAAAGCCATCTGTATCATCTTATGCTGTTTTCGAATGTTTAAATTTCTATTTTGTGAAGATTTTAAACTTCTACAACAATATTTCTCATAGCATTTCTTCATTAAATGTTTTCTTAAATAATATATTACAGCAAGCACTAACTTTGTAAAATATTTTTCTGCATTTTTCAAGAGGATCAGATAATAACATTTTTGTTTGGCTTACAGTAAGTTAATAGATTGAATATCTAATAAAATTTTGAAAATGTTCAAAATATTATTTAAATATGAATATATAATAGCATTCTCATGTCATTGAGTTGTATTTATTTTGTATTTTGTTTATTATTTATTAATGGCTTCTGTGTCAAGACTTAAGAGTTATTTTGTTATTATCATATTTTGATGTCAGATTTTTCAAGTCTTCCATCATGATATAGCAAATGTTGTCTCCTCCTCTATTGTTTGAAAAAGACAGTTGAGATTAGATAGCCACTCAATACAGGTAATAATAAACATAAATTTTATAATCAACATAAATTTCATTTCAGAAAAATGACTATTTCATTTATATCATATACTCAGATTTTTAGCTCTTGTACTTTATTTGTTCATTTTACATAATCTGTCAAATCAATAATACTTTATTGACAACATTCTTTTCCAAGGACATGATACCCAGCTACATACCATATGGTATCCAGTATTAGCAATCAGTGTTTCTTCTATTTTATGTGTTTTATGTATTTTGACAGTCTATGAATTTTATTATCTTTTCAATGAACAAATTTTATCTTTGTTAATATTCTTTTTAATATGCTTTTTTGTGTTTATTTTTCTGACATTTACAAATGTATTCCTTATAATTACTTTGAGAATTATTTGTTTTTAAATAAGTAGCAGGGATTTAAAGTCAAACTATTCTTTTTAACTGTGCTAGCAATATTGTAAAAAGTTTGATGCTTATATTTTTTATTATCCAGCTTTAAATGTATGTACCATAATTTTCTAATAATCATTTCTAAAATTTTTATTTCTAAAAAATTTTATTTCTTAATATATAATTATTTCAAAAGTTATTTTTAATACTTTTCAGTACTTATTTTTTTAAAATTTCAAAATGAAAACATACTTTTCTAATTTTTTCAGTGTGCTATTGAAACTTTAAGTTCTTTGTAATTCTTTTATTGATTTATGTTATTACTTATTAATTGCTTTACAGTCTAATAACATGGTTATATTTCAGTCATCTCAAGTATAATGACATTTATGTTTATGGCTTAACATATATTATAACATGTGAAACGTTCATGTTAAATATGTGCACTATGCAGGTGGATGCTGTAACAGTTACTCTTAACTATTGCTGTGGGAGAGGACCCAAAGTCAAACAACTTAAGGGAGAAAGGGAGATTAATAAGCTTATAGTTCCAGAGGGGAGATACAGTCTCTCATGGTGTAGGCAGATGGCTGGCTGGCCAAAGCTGGAGGAAGCTACATCACTGCAGACATCTTGGAGGCTGAGAGCTGCAAGTCTGCTTGCTGCAAAGGCAGACTTCTGGAGGTAAGGTGGGACTAATCCACCTCAAGGCCCACCTCTTGTGACTGCCTTCCTCCAGCAAGGCTCCACCTCTCAAGGTTGCCAAGCACATGAGACTGTAGGGGACACATTTCATACCATGACAGATGCTGATTTTATAATCAGTTAAATCCCCTTGATTGATATTCTTGTGTTGGTTTTTGATATTTCAAATGTGTACTGTGATACAGTAAATATCTTCGATATTGTCAAATTTGCTTTACACATAGAGAAGTGTTGAGAATATATTTATGATTATGATTCTTAAATTTTGCCTTTTTAACATTTCAATCTTTCAATCTTGAAAGATAACATTTCTCTTTTATAGTAATGAGTCCCCGCCTGAGTGACTTTTCCTATTGTTTTATTTTGAATCTATGTACCTTTTCATTAGTTTGGTCCTTTCTATGATTAATCTGTCAAGATCTGTCTTTTAATTGGCACACTTTTTCAGTATTTAGTGTAATTACTGACATGGTTTGATGTGTACTTACTGTTTTAAGATTGTGCTCAGTTTTTCTGTCTGGTTTATTTTTCAGTTAATTCTTTCCTGTCTTCCTTTGCTTGACTTGAAAATATACAGTAATCCGTTTAATTCCTCAAGGTTTTTACTGTTATTACAATGTGCTTAATGTTGTTCTAAGGTTTATAACATACATTAGCATCCTATAACTTTATACTTGTAAAAATAAAATATATTGCTATATTTTATTTAAAAGCTGAAACAATATGAAGCTTTTTCTCCTGGAGTCTTAAAACTCCAGCTCTACAATGCAATTCTGTTTCAAGTAGTTAATTTTTCCAAAGAATACACATATTTTCCACTTCGTTTGATTTACATTTCCTTGTTAAACCTGAGTTTTCACATGTCTCCAGTCCCATAGTCTACTGGCATTTCTTAACTTAAATGTCCATATTTAAATTTCCTTTATTCTTTTTTCTTTCAGTTGTAAAGTCAACCATCCTGTTGCATTTTAGTCTCTGTTTTCCCAGTTCCTCGTAGCCTTTTAACAGTCTGATGACCATAAGTAAATAGTTAATCTGGATTTTTTACTATGTAGCAGTATTAAACAGACTTTTATAAAAAGCTTTCAAATATCATAAAATAGGAGGCTAGAGGATGCAGCATATTGTGATATCATACACACAATGTCTCTGAATTTTTTTATTATTATTATTTCCACTCATACAAACAACAGGTACACTGGTCCCCTCCCTCCCTCCACCTACCCCCAAAACCCCTGTTCCCTCTCCCATCCTCTTACCCTCCCCATCCTCCAGTGCCTCCCCCACCCCATTGCCTCCCCCCAATCTCCAGAGCATCCTTTAATGTGCATGCGAAACTCTCCTCTGGGTCCTCCTCTCCAATAAGGTGCAAGGACCCAGGGGCATTTCCCAGAACCCTTTCCTGTGTTCCCCTTAAGCTTAGGAACACTACTGTGATTGTCAGTCTCTTGCCTCCAAGGATCCTAGTGCCTTTAGTCCATGCAAGACTTTGTGGTGTCAATAATGCATTGGTCCTGCAGAGTCCTATTACAATTGCTTCGGCCCTAACTTGTGTGGAGAATCTTGCATATCATTGCTCCTCCCATCCTTGTGCTCTTACAGTCTTACTGCCTCCTCTTCTGCAAATTTCCCTGAGCTTCAGGATGGGGAGAGATTAGGCAGCCATGATTCCAGGTGGTTGATATACTGTATTTTCTGCTGTTTGTTGTGTTGTGGATGTCAAGCTTTAGGCTGTGGTGGTCTGATAGGGTACAGGCTAGAATTTCAACTTTCCTGTATATGTGGAGATTCATTTTGTGGCTCAATATGTGATCTATTTTGGAGAAAGTTCCGTGTGCTGCTGAGAAAAATGTGTATTCTTTGGTGTGTAGATGAAAAGTTCGATAGAGATCTGTAAGGTCCATTTCTTTAAGGGTTTGATTAAGTTCCAAAGTGTCTCTGTTAAGATTTTACCTGTTGATCTATCCCATGTTGAGAGGGCGGTGTTGATATTCCTAAGAATTATCATTTTGGGGTTGATTTCTCATTTTAGACATTGTAGGGTTTGTTTAATGAATGTGGGGGGGCCTGTATTGGGTGCATATATGTTCAGTATTGTGAAGTCTTCCTGTTGAATTGTGCCTGTGACTAAAATATACTAGACATCTGTGTCTCTTATGATTTTTTTGGTTTGAAGTCCACTTTGTCCAAAAGCACAATGACAACCCCTGCCTGTTTTCTGGTACATTAGCTTGCAGAATTTTTGACCAGCTTTTTATTTTTAGGATGTGCCTATCTTTTGTGGTGAGATGAGTTTCCTGAAGGAAGCAGATTGATGGTTTGTGGTTTTTAATCCAAGTTTGTAATCTGCGTCTCTTGATCAGTGAGCTAATACCATTGACATTTAATGTTATAATGGAGAAATTATTTTTAATTCTGGACATTTTTTATACTTTGTGGCCTTTGTAAGTGTATTGTTTGACATTTAGGTTTTGTTTGTATTATACTTCCCTTCTGTCCTCCTGGATACACTTGTTTTTTAATTCAAGCTTGAGTATCATTTCTAGCCTTTTTGAAGAGCTGGTTTGGTAGATATGTAAGCCTTCAAGTTGTCTTTGTGCCAGAAAACTTTTCTTTCTCCCTCGATCATGACACATAGTTTTGCCGGGTATATCAATCTGAGTTGACAATTTTGCCCATTTAATATCTGAAGTACATCTCTCCAAACTCTTCTTGCTTTTACTGTTTCCATTGAGAAGTCTTTTGTTATTTTAATAGGTTTACCTTTAAAAGTGACTTTTTTCCCCTTGAAGCTCTCAGCATCTTTTCTTTGTCTTGAATGTGGAGTGTTTTGACTATTATTTGCCGTGATGAGTTTCTATTTTGGTCATATCTGTTTGGGGTGCAGAATGCCTCTTGTATTAGGATGGCCCTCTCATTCTTTAGTTGAGGGAAGTTTTCATTATGATAGTTTGAAAAATTTCCTCAGGTATGGTATTATGGGATTCTTGCTCTGGTTCAAAGTGGTTGATGCGGTTGTTTAACTCCTCCCAGATTTCCTCTTTCATAGTATTAATCATGGTAATGATCATAATTTGAAAGTCATTATCTTGGGTCTGGCTTTCCTGGCTATTATCTGTGAATTTGTTCTGGTTGGAATCTGTTGCAGTCCGCCTGCATGGTTGCTGATAAATGACCAGAACACAGCTTAAGGGAACAAGGAGTTTACTTTCTTACGACAGTCCGGTTACAGTTCTTAGTCCAGCTTGACAGGAGAGCACGCACCAACACCAGGGCTGAAGGAACTGGCCACCATAACAGCTGAGAGATGGACAATCCTTACTTGCCAGACCAGCATGTCTGGCCAAGTGAACAGAAGGATGCCAACTCTCTCAAGCAGCTCTCTGTGATTCATCTAGGGCCTAATCCCACCCACCATGGGCTGGGTCTTCCCCATCAGCAAGACAATCTCCTTCAGGTTTGCTCTGGGCTTAACTCAACCATCAACTTTCTACAACTGTGCCCAGAGCTCAAACCCTCAAGAGTCAAGTTGACACCTGTGCTTACCTATGACATTCCACCACTTGTCAACTTGACACAAAAACAATAGTACTTTTAAACTGTAACCTTTCCTTGTTCCCACAGATGTTAAAATATAAATACATTCCATGGACAAATTTAAAATGTTTTCTCATTAAAACTTAGTTCCAACATTTTAAAAGTTAAAAGTTCTTAACCTTCTTAAATTAGAATAAGTTAAATACTTTAAAACAGATAAAACATTAAAACAGAAAGATTTTAAACAATAAGAAACATTAAAAAGATCAAAGTCCAGAAAATCAAATACCGCATCCTTTACTTCAATGTCCATCTTCTGTTGCTCATCACGTAGTCAAGGCGTCTCAAAGATTCGAGGCATTCCCAGTCCCTGTTTGCAGCTCGAAGTTGTAACAGCAGAGTTCTTCTGAACCAGGCTGAATCTCCACTCGCAGTCGTCCTCAGCAGCAGTCCCACAGTCTGGCATTTCAAACACCGCTCTGGGTTCTCCTCTGCAGCTTTAAGCTTCACCATCTCTTGCAGGAACTCTACGCCTGCCACTTGGTGCCAAGCTTTTGCTGCTCTCCATGAACCCCTCAGTAGTTTGCCCAAACCAGTATCACCTGAGGGACGCTGCCAGATTCTGAAGCGAGGTTGAAACGAAGCTTAGTCCACTGAAGCCATAGTTGCACCAACTTCAACGTGCCGATGCTAGAAAAGCCTCTCTTCTAGGCAACCAAACTTGCAAAGGGCAAGAAACAGCTTTAACTTGGGCTTTCGCCCCCTGAAGGAATCTGAGCTTCCAAACCATGAACTTGCCCTACGGTGGTTTTCACGTCCTCCACTGTCTCAGTGCAAGTCACTAGGTTTTCCTTCACTGATACTCATTTGTCCAACAGCCTGCCCTTTGCACATCCAAACCTCCAAGGTTGCCAACACAGCTCTCCTCTGTCAAGCAAACTAATCCATCGTCCTTATATTCAGTTTTACCAAAGTCCTTGTTTCCCTCATCACAAACTGGCCAGAGATAAAAAAAAACTGTTAAAATAGAGTCCTATTATAAGGACAAATTCAAAGGTAGATGGAATAAAAGTAGGAAACCGTGGTGAGAGAGGGGTCAATCACCCATTTGCAAAATGGTTCTATCTGCCAGACTATATGCTCTCCCCTTCTGGTGAGATCATACCCCATCAGTTGCAAATGATCAGGAAGGACAGTCTGTGAGCTTAACCAGATGTCTCATTTCTTACTTGCAATCCTTGATGGTGGCCTATTATCTCTGCTGTAGCATAATACCCTCTCTCCCTGTTTCTGGCAGGGCCCTCCTTCCCCTTTTCTCCTGCTTATAGTCTTTACAATTGCTATAGGTATTACAGAGATTTATCTTTGAGTGTGTCTGTAAGTAGGTTTGGTACTAGGATCCACCTATTACGGAGCATATGCGGTGCTTAATTTTCTGTGTCTGGGATACTTCATTCAATATAATTGTTTCTAATTCCATCCATTTCCTGGCAAATTGCCTTAATTCATCATTTTTGATGGCTGAGTAGTATTCCATTATATAAATGTACCACATTTTTCTTATCCACTCATCAACTGTTGGACATTTGGGTTGATTCCATGACTTTGCTATTGTAAACAGTGCTGCTATGAACATGGTTCTGCTTGTGCTATCAAGGTGAATTTTTGCTGTATGTGGGGTTATTCCCAAAAGTGGAATAGCAAGGTCACATGGCATTTCAATCTTTAACTTCTTTAAGAATCGCCAGATGCTCACCAGAGTGGTTGTATGAGCCTGCATTCCCAGCAGCAACGTAGGAGTTTCCCCTCTCTCCACATCTTCTCCAGCATTTGGTGTTGTTTGTATTGTAGATTTTTGCCAACCTAACCGGGCTTAAATGATATCTCAGGGAGGTTTTGATTTACATTTCCCTGTTGGCTAAGGATGTGGAGCATTTTTTAAGATATTTGTTAGACATTTTAATTTCATCCTTGTTAAGTTTCTTTTAAGTTCCAAGGCCCATTTTTTAATTGGCCTATGTGTTTCCATGGTGTTGAGTTTTCTAAATTCTTTGTGCACTCTGGATAATAGAGCTCTATCAGATATGTGGTTAGTGAAGATTTTCTCCCATTCTGTGGGTTGCCTTTGAGCTCATGTTACAATCTCTTTATCTGAACAGTAGCTCTTTAATTTCATAAGATCCTATCTGTTGAGTGTTGATTGTATTGACTGTGCTATTGGATTTCCGATTAGGAAATGTTGGCCTAGTCCAGTCAGCTCCAGGGAATTCCTTACCCTTTCAAGTAAGGTTTTTATAGTCTTTGGCCTTATATTGAGGTCCTAGATCCATTTGGAATTAAGTCTTGTACAAGGTGACAAGTACGGGTCCAGTTTTAATCTTCTATATGTGGAGGTCCAGTTTTGCCAGCACCATTTGTTGAAGATACTGTTCTTTTTCCATTGGATTTTTTGGACCCCTTTGTCAAAAACCAAATGGCTGTAGTTGTGTGTGCTTATATCTGGGACTTCAACCCTTATCCATTGATGTGTGTGTCTATTCTGGAGCCAGTACCAGGCTGTTTTTCTAACTATGTGTTTGTAGTATAGACTAAGGTTTGATATGGTGATACCTCCAGCAGTGCTTTTGTTACTCAGGATTGTTTTTGCTATCCTGGGTCTTTTGTGCCTCCATATGAATTTTGAGATTGTTTGGTCAATTTCTTTAAAGAATTGCTTTGGGATTTTAATTGGTTGAGAGGGCGGTGTTGAAATCCCCAAGAATTAATGTTTGGGGGTTGATTTCTCGCTTTAGATGATGTAGGATTTTCTTAATGAATGTGGAGGGGCCTGTATTGGATGCATATATATTCAGTATTGTGAAGTCTTCCTGGTGAATTGTAGCTGTGACTAAAATGTAGTATCCATCTGTGTCTCTTATGATTTTTTTTGGTTTGAAGTCTACTTTGTCCAATAGCATAATGGGTACCCCTGCCTGTTTTCTGGATCCATTAGCTTCAAGAATTTTGGACCAGCCTTTTATTTTTAGGATGTGCCTATCTTTTGTGGTGAGATGGGTTTCCTGCTGGCAGCAGATTGATGGGTCATGATTTTTTTTTATTATTTATTCAACTGTGCACGTGTGTGTATGTATGTGCGTGCGCACATGTGTGTGTGCGTGCGTGTGTGTGTGTGTGTGTGTGTGTGTGTTTTTGTGTGTGTCTGTGTGTGTGTAGAACCACGGACGAATTCGGGAACCACCATGGGCGGCGCCTCCACCCCCTTCTGCCCCGGGATTCACAGGCTCTGCCCTACCAGGGCCAGAAGTGCAGGCCGCCCTGCCTCCGCCTGGCGTCTATACTTGGGGTCTAGGATTCGAACTCAGAACCTTCCACCTGCAAGGCGGAGGCTTAACCCCTGAGCCACCTCTCCAGCCCATGGGTTGTGATTTTTAATCCATGTTTGTAATCTGTCTCTTGATTGGTGAGTTCATTCCATTAACATTTAATATTGTAATGGAGAAACTATTTTTAATTCCAGACATTTATTATGTTTAGTGGCTTTTTTATGTGTATTGTTTTGCTTTTAGGTTTTGGTGGTCTTATACTTCCCGTCTGTCTTCCTGGACATGCTTGTATTTTTTTTTTTTCTTCAAGTTTGAGTATCATTTCTAGTAATTTTTAATGCGTTTTTTTGGTGGACCTGTATCCCTTCAAGTTGTCTTTGTGCTGGAAAATTTTTCTTTCTCCCTTAATCATGACAGATAGTTTTGCAGGGTGTATCAGTCTGGTTTGGCATTTTTGCTCATTTAATATTTGAAGTACGTCTCGCCAAGCTCCTCTTGCTTTTACTGTTTCCATTGAGAAGTCATTTGTTATTTTAATAGGTTTACCTTTAAAAGTGACTTTTTTTTTTCCCTTGAAGCTCTCATCACCATTTCTTTATCTTGGATGTGGAGTGTTTTAACTATTACTTGCCCTGGCGAGTTTCTATTTTGGTCATATCTGTTTGGGGTGTGGAATGCCTCTTGTATATGGATGGGCCTCTTTTTTTTAGATGAGGAAAGTTTTCCTTGATGATAGTTCGAAAAATTTCCTAAGGAGTGGTATTTTGGGATTCTTGCTCTTGTATTCCATGAATGTTCATGTTAGGCTTCTTCAGGGTGTCCCATAACTCTTGAATATTTCTTTTGAGTATATTTTTGGCTTTAACAACCTCTTCCATTGAGCTGGTTAATATTCCCACTTTATCTTCAAGGTCTCAAATTCTATTTTCTGCTTCGTTAGTTCTGCTGATAAGACTCTGTTGAGTTCTTGGTTGAAGATAACTTGTCTTTTAGTTCAGTTTTAAACTCTGTTTGAGTCTGCTTTAACTCCTGTATGCCTGTTTTTGTTTCTTGAACTGTGTTTCTCAACTCCTCCAAGTGTTTGTTGTGTTCCTCTTCAAATTGATTGATGCAGTTATTTAATTCCTCCTGGATTTCCTCTTTCATAGTCATGGTAATGATCATGTTTTGAAAGTCGTTATCCTGGGTCAGGCTTTCTTGGCTATTTTCCATGCATTTGTTTTTGTTGGAATCTGTTGTTATGGGATTAATTCCTTCAGTGGGAGATTTGTTTTCTTGGGTTTTGTTTCTCATGGATTTTTGACTTGGGCATTGTGGTTTTAACTCTTTTTTTTTAATGCAACGGGTTTATTTTGATCCTATCACAAACATATGCTTCACCTATTCTTTGATTTATTTCAATTCTCTCTACCCATGCCCTCTCACTGACTGATGATTATATGTACATATATGCAATTATATATATATATATATATATATATATATATATATATATATAGTTACTGTTACCAATTGTATTTACCAATGCTGTTAAAGTACACCCAAAGACAAACACCTTATGGAAGAAAAGGAAATTTATGCAACTTACAGTTCCAGAGGGGAAATAGATTAGACCATTCACAGCAGAGATGGCATGGTTGGCTGGCTGAGGCTGGC
Organism: Typhlomys cinereus; assembly: GCA_023101885.1. Taxonomy (NCBI): domain Eukaryota; kingdom Metazoa; phylum Chordata; class Mammalia; order Rodentia; family Platacanthomyidae; genus Typhlomys; species Typhlomys cinereus. The sequence continues at coordinate 1,865,343 of JALPQD010000398.1, forward strand.
AGGCAGGCTAAGTTACAGCAGACCTCCATATGGCTTGAACCTTCCTTATATGTCTCCTCCTATATTCTGTGATCCCTTTCATATGGTCCATTATTGGGAGGTTCCTATGAGATCTATGGATGTTCCCATGGGATCTAGGGTGGCGGGTATAATCCCTTCAGGTTGTCTCAGTGCTTCTAAGTGTGGTCTCAGTTGATCTTAGTTAATACCAACTATGTCAAGTTGTCACCCAGGATTAACTGTTGCAAGTCCATCCCATGTCAACATGAGACCAGATTATATTAATCTACATTATGATATTGTGTGATTTTACACTAAAGACTAAGCATTTCAAAAGGGACTTTGACACTCATCTTGGGAAAAATAATGCTTGTCCAGTTGTATGTGAATATTATGTTAGGTGGAACTATGAATCTTACTGTTTTTATGTGGAGAATATAATCTGGTCTTGTTTTAACTCTTAAGACCTTCTTTCAATTTCTGTGTGTTTTTTGCTGAACTGAATTATTTGGCCTGGAGCAACTGGGGCATGGCCCAGGGAGTCCTCCCTGGCGGTGCAGTGCTAGCTTTGCCTGACTGGGGGAGGAGTTGGGACCACTGGGCTGCCTAGTATTTGGGGTGGGCGGGGGAGCTTACCTAGGTCACAGTGAGTCACAGTGAGGGGAAAGGGAGCCAATGTTTCTGAATTTTAACAGCAGCACAATTAGGTTAGTATTAATATTTTTCATGTAATACTAAAAACAGTTTAGTGAGAAACAAGTAAGAGAAACAAAGCAACAGAGTGATCTTTTTCTTCATATTGAAGAGCTAAGCGAGGACTCAGTCTTCTCATAGTAATTTTATACATGCCAGCTCTGAATTTAATGTGGCTCAGATCCAGACACAGTTTACTTGCCATCCTTTCATGATTTTCACTGTTTTGGGGCCTTGAAGACATTTCTTTTTCCTTTTTGCTCAGCATTGATCTCTTACTATAAAGGGCTCTGTCTTAGTAAGGATTTTTTGGAGTGGGTTTGTAGTCTTTATATAGAAGAAATGGAAGCATTAGATAGTATCCATGTTGTCTATTTTTGTGGACTAGCTCTGGCTCAGAATCTCTGAATGGTTTTTGTCCTTCACAGTCCCTTGTTCCTGTACAATCATATTTTCTAAAAGTCTGAATTTCCATCTTTTCCCATTCTTCCCTATTCTTCAGCTCTCAAAGTGGCTACTACTTCCTGCTTGGCTACTTCTGTACACTTGCAATCTCAAGTTTACAGTTCTTTATATCAGATTGCTAGTGATTTTTCAGTGTCAGAACTGGATGCTAATGCAACATTCAAATTTTCTAGGCTCAGAATACCAGCTTATTCAAGTTAATGCAGTTGATAAATTGCAAAACTCAGAGTAACAGGTTACAAAAGAAAATTGTCATTAATTAACCTCCCCTCCCCAAATTCATTCTCTACATCTTCGTATTTCTAAGTACTGTAAGCAGCTATTTTTAGGTTTATTTTTTATTGTCGTGACCAAGAAAGAATACCAGCAATAAACTAGAATCAATAGCCTTGTCCCTTCAAAGTTAGGATGGTGTGCTATTTCTTTACAAGTGGCTCCATTGAAAAATCTCTAGAGCATCTTCATTTTTTCATTATGTTAACACTTTCTCTACTTTCTTGTTTAAAACTAAGGTTAAGTCACTTAGTCTGCCATGTACAGCAAAAGGCATATTGTACAGCACCACATGATTTTCAACAATTTGCCCCTACTTTGTAAAATGTTTCTGCATTAGAAACACTTTAAATTATTTTAATTTAATTGCTCCATATGTTTTCTGTACAGACCAAAATAATATTAAAAATTCTATGCTTTCTGCCTTAATACATACTGCCTTATTGGAAGCCAGTTATTAACATTTTAAATATTTTAGCTGGAATTTATTTATTCAAAAAATCATCTAAGGAAGGAAATGTGCTTTAAAGGTTGGCAACTATTTTTAAAATATAGGATGAATTTTACAGGGAAAATAAATGTTCTTTGCCTGTGTCTACCAAGCATGATTTTTTCTCCGGGAAGTAAACACTGTAAGCAATTGCTTTTGTTTTCTCCCAGAGAAGGAACTTTTTCAAAACTACAGAGAGATTCATTGCCAGACAGATGGATAAGATGTAGGAAAGTGGTAAGTGATGTGGATTTTTATGGAAATAAGGAACATTTTTGACTCTAGGTGAACTTAACTCCAGAAGTTAGGATGTGGGACAATTATGGTAACTAAGGTTGACCAGAGCTGATAGCTCCCGGGTTCATTGAAACAATTTTCATGAACAAGAAAATATGGACAAGAAACAAGTAAAAGAGAAGAAAGAAAAAGAAGATTTATTAAGGAAATGTAAACAAAACCCCCAACAGAAGGGGTTTCAAAAAGGAAACAGCAACATGTGGTCCTGACTAGTGACCTTTAATGGGTTTTGGAATGAAACTGCAATAATCTTTATTGTAATTAATCATTTATTAGAGCTGTTTAGCCTGTAAATTACAAGATCCTTTGATTCAAACAATATAGTGATACTGTGTTAATTATTCAATCAGAAGAGGAACATGAACTATATGTTGAACTCATTGTTCAATATGGACCCTGAACTCACTTCCTGTGGAGCACAAACTCCTGTCTTGGTAGTTAAGTAGATAAGTAGGTGGGTAGATAGCTTTTAAATAAAGTTCTTTACAAAAGATTGCATATTGTATTGACATAATTTTCATGTTAAAACTCCTTGAAGCTTTGTAAAGTCTTATTTATTTATTTTGGATGTGTGTGTGTGTGTGTGTGTGTGTGTTTATGTATCAGAGGGCACAGTGTGTCCGTGTGGAAGACCACGGGTGATTTAAGAATCATCCTGGATTGCTTCTACCTCTCTTTTGCTTCACTCTGGGATTTCCCAGGCTCCATCTTGCAGAGTCAGAAATACAGGCCACCACTAGGGCCTGTACTTTCTACCACATAACAGGGGTGTGGAGTTTTTCACACTGTGACATAACAAGGTTTATTCTTTCTCAGGTCACTTCCCAGTGGATTGAGAGCGGGAGATTTTGCGTTTCAGGGAAGTGCTCTAGTTAACATTCTTCTGTGCTGTGAGACAGAAGAGTTATGCTGCATGACAGGGTTATTCTCACTGGGATAGACTTGGTTAGCTGTGCCTATAGAGTGTAGCCATTGTCTGGCTTCCTCAGACTTCTGCCAGCAGGACAGAGATGAGTGTGACCCCACCCTGCTATTAGCCTTAACAGTTTTCCTCCTCTAACACCATTTTTTAAATATTCATTTATTTATTATTTATTCAATTGTGCGTGTATGTGTATGTATGTGTGGGTATGTATGTATGTGTGTGTAGAACCACGGACGAACTCGGGAACCACCATGGACGCCTCCACCTCCTCCTTGTTTACTCTGCCCCGGGATTCACAGGCTCCGCCCTACCAGGACCAGAAACGCAGGCCGCCCTCGCTTCTGCCCGGCGTCTATACGTGGGATCTGGGATCCGAACTCAGGACCTTCCGCCTGCAAGGCAGAGGCTTAACCTCTGAGCCACCTCTCCAGCCCCCTCTAACACCATTTATGTTGCACTTTCTATTTTATTTAAACACAGTTCTCTGTTCTGTGTTGAGTTTTGTACAGCACTGGCTATTTTTTGGAGGAATTACTTTGATGGATTTTTTTGGTGTGATAAGTAAATAGCCTACATCTATCATACATGTGAAAACATCAGTTTTTATTTTTATTTTCTGACATTGCTTGAGTTCCTTTTTTGTGCTAAAGTTATCTGCTTTCAGTGATCAAATACATTAGATTTTTTTTGTAGGAGTGATGGATTTAGTTTACATTTTATGTTTGCATGCATTTATATTTGGCAAACACTATTTATTTCAATATAATTAGTGATGATATAGTGATCCAATAATTTTGTACAGTGTGACTGCTTTACCTTATAACTATTATATATTATATAACTATTATATATTATATATATAACATACACATTTGAAATTCATCCCCCATTATATAAATTTTTATTTGTTAAAGTTATATTTGCACATTTTATACACATACATACACATTTCTTTTACCTTTTTGACTTTTAACTGAGTGTCACACTGCAGTTAATGCTGGTATAACTCTTTACCTAAGCCAGGCTTTCTTTGAAATCATGGCTATCAAGATTAAGATTGCTTTTACCTCGCATGTGCTGAGATTACAGGTGTGAGCTACTATATACCCATTTAAGGAGTACAATGTTGTTTTTCCTTGTTGGTTGCTCATAAGAATCATTTATGTGTGACTGTATGTGTCTGGTGTGAGTGTATGGTTTTGCGTGACAGTGTGTACAACAGAACTCTTGAGCTTATGTGCCTGTGGAGGCCCAAGGCTAACATCAGCACAATCATGCTGTATTGCTCTACCTCTTGATTGTCTTGCTTTGGGGTTTCCCACGTTCTGCCTTCCAGGGCAGGAAGTACAGGCTACTGTCATTTCCTGCCAGCATTTTTATTTGGTATCTAGGGAACTAAACTCAGGTCCTATTGCTTGCAAGGTAAAGGCTTTAGCACCTGAGGTATCGTCCCAGTCCCCAATCCTTTCTTAGTTAACTCACCCTTATCTTTCTCATTTCAACCTGTGCATGAATTCCTTCTGGCAACTTTTCCTGCTCTCACTGTAGGCTTTTCAGTTTCTACCCTTTCACAAATAACATCACACCGTGAGTTATTCCAGGTTTATAAAGCTCCATGATGATAGAGATATTCTCTGCTTTTTTTTTTTTTTTTTTGGTCTTAGTTCAAAAGTTTCTGCTTTGTTTCAGCTGCTCACCGAGGACTGAGGTGTGAGCACAAGGAAACTGCATCTCTCACAGGTATTACACATACTCCTTTGCAGTGAGGAAATACTCAGACACGAACAGCTTAAAGGACAAAGTATGACTTATTTGGCTTCTGATTACAGAGGCAACTGAATCTATTAGGGCATGAAGCACACAGCACAAGTTTTGTTGGCTGAAGCAGTAGGCTGGTCAGGTCACCTCTGCCACCAGGAGGCAAAGACAGAGTCAGAAAAAGGAATAAGGATTGGACTACCAAGCGTCAGGGGTTACCTCCAGACATGTGCTGCTTCTAGCAAGGTGCCAACTCCTAAAGTTATCACTGATTCCAAAACAGTGAAATGAGCTGGATGTAAGTATTCAACAATATTAGGCTGGGGCCAAAGGAGATGATATAGTGGAGAGGGGTGGCAGGGGCGGGAGCAAGTCACATTCAGATCACCACAACATAATAAGCAAAACCCAGTTTGTTTTGGTTTGCTGTTGAATAATGTAGTTTGTGTGAATAATTTAGGTATCACCTGTTTTCAATTGAGGTAGACACCTCTGTCATAGAAAAAAATCAATAAAAACTTATAAAAGTGGCTGTGGAAAGTAAACTCACTTTTAATTAGTACTCTTTTTGAAAAAAGAGAACCATAGGTTCTTCATAATATGGAGATTGCTATTTTTCATATAATAATAAGTATTTATTTGTATGTCTCTTCATATTTAAAAATGATTAAGAAAGTTCAGATAAGATTGAGAGAAATAATAAAATCTACCACTTACGAAGAAAAGCTTTCATAGTGGTGTTACTCATCATGGTAGACAACTTGCAACAATTTGAGTGTCTCTCAGTTGGTAAAATGGTATACAAATACATCATAACTGTAGAATACTGGTATACAACCTCAGTAATCAATAGGTAACAGGTGTGTGATGCACTATGTGTAAAATCTCAAAAGTGTTACAAATAGTCAAAATAACCAGACGTGCGCACCCTTCCCCAAATTTTGCATTATACAGTGCCATTACACATTTCTAACAAAAGCAAATCTCTAAGAGGCATAGCAGGCTGTTTGATTGGGACTAGAGAATAGGAACAGAGAATTGACTTTAAATAGGCAAGAGACAATCTTTTAGGGTGATGTAAATGTCCTTATATGATGGGGATAGTTACACAACCATATAAACCTACTGAAAGCCACTGAAATATAAATGTCATAGGATGACTTTTATCATATATGAATTATACCTCTATAAAACTCTGTTCAAAAGTATTTAATCTCATCCTATTTTATTTTCTCATTTATTTATTTATTTATTTACTTATTTATTTATTTATTTATTGTTTATTTTAAATATTTCCACTCATACAAACTTAACAGGTACATTGGTCCCCTCCCTCCAACCTCCATCGCCCTGTGTCCCCCTCCCCTCCCCTGTCCCTCCCCATCCCCCAGTGCCTCCCCCTCCCATTCCCGGATCATCCTTTAATGTGCATGCCAGACTCTCCTCTGGGTCCTCTTCTCCGATGAGGTGCAAGGACCCAGTGGCATTTCCCAGAACCCTTTCCTGTGTTCCCCTTAGGCATAGGAACACTACTGTGTCTGTCAACTCCTTGCCTCCAAGGATCCTGGTGCCTTTAGCAAATGCTAGACTTTGTGAGGCCAATAGTGTGTTGGACATTGTGCAGGGCATGAAATGTCCAATTATGATTGCTTCGGCCCTAACTTGTGTGGAGTATCTTGCATATCATTGCTCCTCCCATCCTTGTACTTTTACAGTCTTACCGCCCCCTCTTCCGCAAATTCCCTGAGCTTCTGGATGGGGAGAGATTAGGCTGGCCTAGTTCAAGACGGTTAATATAGTCTCTGAAGTTCTGGATTATAGTTTGTTGATTTTTTTTTCCAGTTTTGCTGCTCCTGCAATGCCCTTCACTCCATCCTGATGGGTATTGGATGTCACCGCCTGGCCAGAGATAAAAAACTGTTAAACTAGAGTCTTGTTATAAGAGTATATTCAAAGGTAGATGTAATAAAAGTAGGAAACCGCAGTGAGGAAATGGGTCAATCACCCATTTACAAAATGGTTACTTTTTATCTGTCAGACTCTATGCCCTCCCCTTCTGGTGAGATCATACTTCCTAGTTTATTTTCTACCAAAGTGTAAATTCGCAAAAAGTCTTGGAGGAAATCTTGGTAAAATATATTAAAAGCTTTAAGATTATATACTAGTAAGTGATATGAGAAAAACATTGATTTGTTCAGTTACTGTTAAAGATGTGTGACCTAAGATTTCATGCAATTTAATTGTTTCATTCTCCAAGCTTGAATTAGCCTTTAGTTCTGATGTTAGTAGGCTAGTTTAAACCATGTGGTTAAGAGCAATTATACTATAGGCTATGAAAGACAAACAAGTAGAAGGTGACTGGATTTTTTCATGACTTCCTGACACATAATTGTCCTTAAGTTTTGAGTTTTTCTCATTGTTATAGTTCTTGGTGGTAGTATCTTTCAGTAGAGTAGAAGTCAAGTGTGACACAGCTATGTGAAGCTTAATCACTAATTGTCTTGTAATTGGGCACCTAACAGTTGTAAGCAGAAGTAGGATGTGTGTATGTGTGTGTATATGTATGTGTGTATGCGTGCACATGTGTACATTGTGAGAGTGTGCATGTGAGTATGTGTACGTGTGCGCATGTGTGTTTTGGCAGTTGATCCATTGCCATATCAAGTCACTCAAGCAATTCATCATGTGAATATGTTTAAATTTTCTGAGGGAAAAATGTATTGTTATAAAATTGTTAGATAATTCTCATATGCTTATTTGTATCTGAGTTAGTATTATATATATATATATATATATATGTATAAGTATATATACAACTCCAGATCTATTCTCAAAGTACAAGCACACACACAGACACACACATATCCACATGCACATGCACACACACACACACAATTTTCTTACTTTGAAATCTAAGGGACATGCAAAGCTGTAAATATTTTATCTGCTCATATGAACGATTGTACTGACTCAAAAGAATCTATTTAGTTTCTAGGAAATTCAAATGGATACTATGTTGAACAGTGAAAGCTATCTCAATATGAGTTGAACTATGTATTGGGATAGTGGAGTTATAGTTCAGTGAAGTCTTGCAGATACCAACAGTGGAGAAAACTCAATGTATGCTTCTTAGTTTGAATTCCATCCCATTCCTGAGAGTTGGGGAAATTCACGTAGTTTGAAGTCAGTGCTTATATCATATGGATTTCTTTGACATTTGATTTTCTTATTTTTATGAAAATAATTTTGCATATTAAGCTTCATATTCTATGGTATGGGGAGTTAGGCTATTTCAAGACCAACGAAATTACATTTCTTAGAAATTTACTCTTAAAAAATAGAATAGTTGGAATTCCTGTACTTTGCTATTTAGGAAGTCAAAGGATAATTTTTGAGTTTTGTTTTATTTCAAATACAAACATCCATAAACAAAAACAAATGAGATGTTTTTCTGGCAATGGGAAAGTTTAGTTTATCCCCATGTGGGCCGGCACCTGTTGTAAAAACACTAGTCAGAAATGGTGTGGCCTGTGCTTTCAGCCCTGGAAAGTGTGCCTTGTAAAACCCAAGAGCAAAACAAAATAGTGGTAAAGTAATGCAGAATGATTCCTAAAGTCACCCTTGGGCCTCATAGGTACACATGGTGCCCTCTTGTATACACACACACACACACACATACACACACACACACACACACACACACACACGTGCACTATATAACACATAACAAATATATAACATTGTATAATATGTAGATGATATTGACTTGAATAAGCCACAGGTAAAACCCATAAATTCTGTCACAGATGCAATGGCATTTCTACATGAATCTCTACTAGAATGACAAAAATCCCCAAATCATAAAACACTGTTAACTAATGTTTCCCATTAAAATACCCATAGAGATATTAATTGTTTTAATTTTCTGCAGGTTGGTAATTTGGTTATCAGAAAGGAAATGCATGTTGGCTTTGTCAAGGTGAGTTGTAGAGCAGGGTGGGACCGTGGGCTGAACCTCAGAATCCTCATGGCAGAGAAAGCCCCAATGTCAGAAAGTGCACATTTATTGCAGAGTGGAAACACCATATGGCCTAAATTAGACTAAGAGAACATACAGACACTGAGTTTAATGCTAAGCACTTAGGTGCCTTGGGGTCCTGTTCATCTGCCTAAATGGCAGAGCTGCCTTGTTAAAGAAGACACACAGCAGCCAGGGGAGTGGCTTGGCTGTGGCAGGCAGGAAGGAGCTCACAAAGTCTCTGCTAAGCACATGGCAGTTGCACATGAGCCAGAGTGAGGTGAAATGACTAGCTCTGTAGCTCAGAAAGTTATACTACCTCTTTATGCGCATAGCGTTCCTCTCAGTACGCTTATGTACGATTGTACTTCTTCCTTCCGTGAGTCACCTCCATATGCTTTGATGGACTCTGTTTAACCTTCACTAACTGTCATCCCCATCCCTATATGAACAAAATGCAATGCAGGTTTCAAAGGTGCACATTGTTATATGACTAAGGGTAGTCGCCACTTGCCTCAGCAAAACAACAGCAGGTGAAATGCACTGAAGTGCACACATTTATAGATGAGCCTGCAGTGTTTATATTGCTGGGCTGCAGATACGACCAGCTCTGGCTCTGTGCGACTGTGCCATGGAGGTCAGTCCCAGACAGCTGCCTGCCTTTCTATATATGGCCTAAAGAGCAGCTGGTAAGTTTCGAGTCCAGAGCACTTAAAATAAGTCTTGGTCTGGCTAACATCTAATAATTAGGATGAGAAATGATAGAGCTGGAAGTAGAAGATGCCATAGTCCTGACGTTCGGGAGATATTTCCCTCCAGAAATGATTTTGTGTCAAACTGTAGTTATTACAATGAAAATATTTAATTATTTTTGTGGTCAGAGTAACAAGTAGAACAAAAAAATCAATGCCATAAAGTTTATCATTTTGATTATGTGACTCCCTCATTGAGCAGTCCTTTAGCAGAAAAGCAGATGGGCTCTGATTAAGCTTATAAATAGAGAAGTGTATTGATTCCCGGAACAAAACTCCTTGAAGTGTTCCCTGTGAGAGGTCAGTGCATCTTTCAAGAGAAAGATGGAGCTTGTCTTTCCGGGCTCTGTCTAAGGCTATGAATGTGACATCTCAATAAATTACAGAACTGTATTTACTTCTTTATGGACTTTATGGAGCAAAAAGGAGTTATGTTGAGTAACATTTAGAGATTATACAGATTCCTATCTTGAGTCCCATTTACGCATGTAAATGATGGTCAGCGTTAAAGAGTAGCAGAGAGAAATGAGAGTGTTTGCGTGAAAGAACTAGGCTTTTCAGTGGAGCTGTGATTATTTTGGCTGTGACCAGTTCTGGCCCATTCACCTGAATTCCTCTCCTCCTTGTTTATTTAATGAATGAGATGTTTTCCCCTTCTAACAATGTTGGCCAGCCCTGCCTATAGCACCTCTACATGATCTCTATGCACATTCTTAACCAAGAGAATGTTCCTGTTGACTCTTGTTCCATACCTCCAATCTTTCCAAGATAACTTTGGAAAAGAATTTCCTCTCTTAGATGTACAGCTTTGGCACAGATCATGCTTTTCTTGGAGTCATATAAGGAACTATGCCATTGCTTGTAATAACAAAACTTATTTCCAATCAAATGACATTTGTATGAAATTTATAGAAAATATAAAAGCTAGAATGTCATGATGTAAATGTGAGTTGTCCATCACAGCCTCATGTATTTTGAGTCCTTTGCTGAATAATGTTTGGGAAGGTCGTAGTTTCTTTAAGAGATGAAGTTTTGTTAGAGGAAGAATGTCACAGGGTATGAGCCTTAAAGTTTGGTAGTCCAGGCCCTCTTCCTCTCTTGCTCTCTCTGCCTTCTTGATGATGAGGAGACTTAACACATCTTCTAACTTCTGCCCCCAGTCATGGTTTCTGCTCTGCAATTATTGCTATAATGGACAAACCCCTCTGGAATCTTAATCCAACTAAATCTCTTTTTCTTCCTGAATATGAGTGTTGTCTCATAGTACTAGAAAGAATAACTACAATAGTAGCTTAAGCATTTCTAAAGGAAGCAGCCTCCATGGATTATGTGAGCTTTTAATAGACAAGTCCTTATCTATAGTATTTCAACTCTTTCTTCATGGCAGAATAATTCTAGAAAATTTACAAGACCTGATTTGTCACCATCACTCAAACCTTTCTCAACCTATATATACCCTATTCTTCTCCCTCAACCTTCACCAAGGCTCAGAACACCAAGAACACATGTAATTAAAAAAAAAAAAAACTAACCACACTAGTAGCTTGGAAGTTTTCTAACTTATATCAGACTTCCATGTGATCCTTCAATGACCCTCCCCAACTCCTGTGTCTCTGAGGCTTAATCAACTGTTCAGAGTAAAATGATATACAAAAGTGATGGACAACAACTCTAAGAAATAGAAAGTAAAATTTAGGCTGGGACACTCATCCACTAATCACAATGCAAGAATTGAGACTGTAATTCCTCATGGTTATCAGTATTCTTTTAATACATTAAAATAATAAATTTGTGTACGTGAATATTATATTATATGCAACTTTAAAATATGGCTACTAGTTTTAGTGTTATACTACATTATTTTCTTAATGACAAACAGTAATTTTGGCTATTGTTGGTGAAAATATACTCAAATACATATGTCCTATATTTATTTTTTATTTTTTTTATTAACTCCGCTCATACAAACTTAATAGGTACACAGGTTCCCTCCCTCCCTCCTCCTCCCCCCATTCTTCTGCTCGCCCTCCCCTCACCCCTCCCTCCCCATCCCCCAGTGCCTCCCCTTAAACAATCCCCGGAGAATCTTTTAATGTGCATGCCAGACCCTCCTCTGGGCCCTCCTCTCTGATGACATACAAGGACCCAGGGGCATTTCCCTGAACCCTTTCCTGTGTTCCCCTTAAGCATAGGAACACTACTGTGGCTGTCAATCCCTTGCCTCCAAGGATCTTAGTGCCTTTAGCAAATGCTAGACTTTGTGGGGTCAATAGTGTGTTGGACATTGTGCAGGGCATGCAAAGTGCAATTATGATTGCTTCAGCCCTAACTTGTGTGGAGTATCTTGCATATCATTGCTCCTCCCATCCTTCTGCTCTTACACTCTTACCGCCCCCTCTTCTGCAAATTTCCCTGAGCTTCAGGATGGGGAGAGATTAGGCTGGCCAAGTTCTAGGTGGTTGATATAGAGTCTCTGAGGTTCTAGATTATGGTTTGTTGATTTTCTTTTGCAGTTTTGCTGCTCCTGCAATGCCCTTTACTCCATCCTGATGGGAATTGGATGTCACCCCCTGGTCAGAGATAAAAAACTGTTAAACTAGAGTCTTGTTATAAGAGTATATTCAAAGGTAGATGCAATAGAAGTAGGAAACCACAGTGAGGGAGGGGTCAATCACCCATTTGCAAAATGGTTACTTATTATCTGCCAGACTATATGCCCTCCCCTTCTGGTGAGATCACACCCCCTTAGATGTAGATGATCAGGAACGAAAAGTCTGTGAACTTAACCAGATGTCTCATTGCTTACTCGCAGTCCTTGATGGAGGCCTATTTTCTCTGCTGTTACATGGTCCCCTCTCTCCTTTTTTCTGGTATGGCCCTCCTACCCCATCCCACCTGTTCATACTCCTTGCAATTACTGTATTACAGAGATTTATCATGGAGTGTCTCTTGGTGGGCTGAGTGGGTTTGGTACTAGGAGCCACTTATTAGTACATACGGTGCTTAATTTTCTGGGTCTGGAATACTTCACTCAATAAAATTATCTCTAATGACATCCATTTTCCGGCAAATTCCAGTAATTCATCATTTTTGAAGGCTGAGTAGTACTCCATTGTATAGATGTACCACAGTTTCCTTATCCACTCGTCAACTGTTGGACATTTGGGTTGATTCCATGACTTTGCTATTGTAAACAGTGCTGCTATGAACATGGTCGCACTTGTGCTATCGAGGTGGACTTCTGCTGCATGGGGGGTTATTCCCAAAAGTGGACTCGCAGGGTCATATGACATTTCAATCTTTAATTTCTTTAAGAATCTCCAGACGGCTGACCAGAGTGGCTGTATGAGCCTGCATTCCCACCAGCAATGTAGGAGAGTTCCCCTCTCTCCACATCCTCTCCAGCATTTGTTGTTTGTATTGCGGATTTTTGCCATCCTGACCGTGGTGAGATGATATCTCAGGGAGATTTTGATTTGCATTTCCCTGATGGCTAAGGAAGTGGAGCATTTTTAAAGATATTTGTTAGACATTTTAATTTCATCCCTGGTAAAGTTTCTTTTAAGTTCCAGGGCCCATTTTTTAATTGGGGCATTAGTTTCCTTGGTGTTTAGTTTTCTAAATTCTTTGTGCACTCTGGATAATACAGCTTTATAAGATATGTGGTTAGTGATTTTCTCCCATTCTGTGGGTTGCCTTTCAGATTGTGTTACAATCTCTTTATCTGAACAGAAGCTCTTTACTTTCACCAGATCCCAGCTGTTGAGAGTTGGTAGCAGTGACTGTGCCATTGGATGTCTGTTTAGGAACTGTTGGCCTAGCCCAATCAGCTCGAGGGAGTTCCCTACTCTTTCAACTATGATTTTTATAGAATCTGGCCTTAAATCAAGGTCCTTGATCCATTTGGAATTAAGTCTTGTACAAGGTGACAAGTACGGGTCCAGTTTTAATCTTCTATATGTGGAGGTCCAGTTTTACCAGCACCATTTGTTGAAGATACTGTTCTTTTTCCATTGGATTTTTTGGGCCCCTTTGTCAAAGACCAAATGGCTGTAGTTTTGTGGGCTTATATCTGGGTCTTCAAGCCTTATCCATTGATCTGTGTGTCTATTTTGGAGCCAGTACCAGGCTGTTTTTACAACTATGGATTTGTAGTATAGACTAAGATTTGGTATGGTGATGCCTCCTGCAGTGTTTTTGTTACTCAGGATTCTCTTTCCTATCCTGGGTCTTTTGTGTCTCCATATGAATTTTGAGATTGTTTGGTCAACTACTTTAAAGAATTGCGTTGGGATTTTAATTGGTATAGCATTGAATTTATATATTGCCTTTGGTAGGATGGTCATTTTTATGATTTTGATTCTACCAATCCAAGAACACGGGAGGTCTTTCCTCTTTCTGGTGTCTTCTGCAATTTCTTTCTTGAGGGTTTTAAAGTTTTCATTGTAAAGGTCTTTTACCTCCTTAGTTAGGTTTATACCAAGGTATTTCATTTTTTTAGGGGCTACAGTAAATGGGATTGTTTCTCTCAGGGCTTTTTCACTTCTTTCATTCTGGGCATATAGGAAAGGCACTGATTTTTGTACATTTATTTTGTATCCTGCTACCCTGCTGAACTTCTCAATTAGTTCCAAGAGCTTCCTGGTGGATTTTTTGGGATCACTCAGGTATAAGATCATGTCATCTGCAAATAGGGATATCTTGACTTCTTCCTTGCTGATTCTAATCCCTTTTATGTCCTTTCTTGTGTTATGGCTTCATCTAACACTTCAAATACCATATAGACTGGAAGTGGTGAGAGTGGACAGCCTTGTCTAGTTCCTGAGCGAAGTGGGAACACTTCCAGTTTTTCCCCATTGAGCATAATCCTTGCTGTGGGCTTATTGTATACAGCTTTTATTATATTGATAAAGGTTCCTTCCATTCCTACAGTCTCTAGTGTTTTGATCATAAAAGGCTGTTGGATCTTGTCAAAAGCTTTTTTGCATCTATCGAGAGTAACATGTGGTCTTGGGCTTTGGACTGGTTTATATTATGAATTACATTTCTTGATTTGCATATGTTGAACCAACCTTGTGTGCCGGGGATAAAGCCTACTTGGTCCCCGTGAATGATCTTTTTGATATGTTTTTGAATCCGATTTGCTAAGACTTTGTTGAGAATCTTTGCATCTGTCTTCATCAGAGAGATTGGCCTATAGTTTTCTTTTTAAGTGTATCTTTATTAGGTTTTGGAATTAAAACGATATTAGCTTCATAGCAGGAATTTGGTAGTGTTCCTTCCTTTGCTATTTGTTGGAACAGTTTAAGTAGTATTGGTGTTATTAACTCCTTAAATGTCTGGTGGAACTCTATGCTGCATCCATCTGGTCCAGGACATTTTTTGGTGTGAAGATTCGAGATTAGTTCCGCAATTTCCTTCCTTATATGTTATAGGACTATTTAAATACTTCACAACTTCCTGATTCAATTTAGGTAAGTTGTGTTTACTTAGGAATTTATCCATCTGTTTTGTGTTGTCATATTTCACAGAGTACAAGTTTTTGAAATATGATGTTATAATTCTCTGGATTTCTTCGGTACCAATAGTGATAACTCCATTTTCATTTCTAATTTTGTTAATTTGGGTTTTCTCTCTCTTGCTTTTGATTAATTTAGCTAGGGGTGTATCAATATTATTGATTTTTTCAAAGAACCAGATTTTTGACTGGTTAGTTTTCTCTATCGTTTTCCTAATCCTGATTTCAGATATTTCTCCTCTTATTTTGCTAATCTCCTCTCTTCTACTGCTTTTGGGATCAGATTGCTCTAGTTTTTCTAAAGCTTTTAGCTACATTGTTAAGATGTTTATTTCTGATGTTTCCATTTTTTTGGCGTAGGCATTAAGAGCTATGAACTTACCTCTTAGGACAGCTTTCATTGTGTCCCAGAGATTTTGGTAAGTTGTATTTTCATTATTGTTCACTTTCAGGAAATCTTGAATTTCCTTTTTAATTTCTTCCTGAATTCAGTTCTCGTTCAGCATCATAGTGTTAAGTTTTCAGGAGTTAGTGTATTTTCTGTCTTTTGTTGTGTTGTGGATGTCCAGCTTTAGGCCGTGGTGGTCTGATAGGGCATAGGCTAGAATTTAAACTTTCCTGCATATGTGGAGATTCATTTTGTGGCTCAATATGTGATCTATTTTGGAGAAAGTTCCATGTGCTGCTGAGAAAAATGTGTATTCTTTGGTGCGTGGGTGAAAAGTTCGATAGAGATCTGTAAGGTCCATTTCTTTCAGGGTTTGATTAAGTTCCAAAGTGTCTCTGTTAAGCTTTTGACCTGTTGATCTATCCCATGTAGAGAGGGCGGTGTTGAAGTCCCCAAGGATTATCGTTTGGGGGTTGATTTCTTGCTTTTGATGCTGTAGGGTTTTCTTAATGAATGTGGAGGGGCCTCTATTGGGTGCATATATGTTCAGCATTGTGAAGTCTTCCTGGTGAATTGTGCCTATGACTAAAATGGAGTATCCATCTGTGTCTCTTATGATTTTTTTTGGTTTGAAGTCCACTTTGTCCAATAGCATAATGGCTACCCCTGCCTGTTTCCTGGTTCCATTAGCTTGCAGAATTTTTGACCAGCCTTTTATTTTTACTATGTGCCTATCTTTTGTGGTGAGATGAGTTTCCTGAAGTCAGCAGATTGATGGTTTGTGGTTTTTAATCCAAGTTTGTAATCTGTGTCTCTTGATTGGTGAGTTAAGCCCATTGACATTTAATGTTATAATGGAAAAATTCTTTTTAATTCTGGACATTTTTTATGTTTAGTGGATTTTGTTAGCTTATTTTTTTACATTTATATTTTTGTGGTATTTACTTCCTTTCTGTCCTCCTAGATACGCTTGTTCTTTTCTTCAAGTTTGCATATCATTTCTAGCACTTTTTGAAGGCCTGGTTTGGTAGACATGTATCCCTTCAAGTTGTCTTTGTGCTGGAAAATTTTTCTTTCTCCCTCGATCATGACAGGTAGTTTTGCCGGGTATATCAGTCTAGGTTGGCATTTTTGCTCATTTAATACTTGAAGTACGTCTCTCCAAGCTCTTCTTGCTTTTACTGTTTCCATTGAGAAGTCATTTGTTATTTTAATAGGTTTACCTTTAAAAGTGACTTGCTTTTTTTCTCTTGAAGCTCTCAGCACCTTTTCTTTGTCTTGAATGTGGAGTGTTTTGACTATTATTTGCCCTGGCGATTTTCTATTTTGGTCATATCTGTTTGGAGTGTGAAATGCCTCTTGTATTTGGATGGGCCTCTCATTCTTCAGTTGAGGGAAGTTTTCATTTATGATAATTTGAAAAATTTCCTCAGGTATGGTATTTTGGGATTCTTGTTCTGGTATTCCATGAATGCGCATGTTAGGCTTCTTCAGGGTGTCCCATATCTCTTGAATGTTCCTCTCCAGTATCTTTTTGGCTTTAACAATCTCTTCCAATGAGCTGGTTAATTCTCCCATTTTGTCTTCAAGATCTGAAATTCTATTTTCTGCTTCATTAGTTCTGCTGATAAGACTCTCTGTTGAGCTTTGGGTTGAAGATAGCTTGTCTGTTAGTTCAGTTTTAAACTCTGCTTGAGTTTCTTTTAACTGCTCTATGCTTATTTTTGTTTCTTGAACTGTTTTTCTCAATTCCTCCAAATGCCTATTGTGTTCCTGTTCAAAGTGGTTGATTCTGTTGTTTAACTCCTCTTGGATTTCCTCTTTCATAGTATTAATAATGGTAATGATCATACTTTTAAAGTCATCTTGGGTCTGGCTTTCTTGGCTGTTTTCTGTGAATTTGTTCTTTTTGGAATCCATCATTAAGGGGTTAATTCTTTCAGTGGGAGATTGATCTTCTTGGGTTTTGTTTCTCATGGATCTGCACTTTGACTTGGGCATTGTTGTTTTGTCTTCTAGGGCTTTTCAGTTTTTGTGTGTTTTTTACTGATTTAGTTGGTATTCCTACACTTGGGCAGTTATTACTAGTGCTTGCCTTGGGGTTGGGTATGCTTGTCTTTTATTATTGTTATTTCCTATTTGAGGCTGTTAGGTTGTTAGTACATCAATTAAGTCAGGTTAAGTAGACAAGGAGTGAATATTAGTATGATAGTGCACTTTTACGATGTAGTATCTTGGTGATATGTGAGGATAAGTGGTATGATCCCTGGATTTGTGTTTTTGGGGTGGCTTTATGGAAAAGTTAATCTATAGTGATTAATATTAGAAAGGAACAGTAAGGTAAAAAAATAGGAGGTTTACTTATCTTTGGGCTGGATGTGAATAATCTCTCCCATGTGATAGGATGATTATAGAGGTTTACAGATGTATGGCCTTTGACCCTTAGAACTTTGCTTGAGTTTTCTTTGGACTCTATTGAATTCTGAGTAGCAGTGTGTCTTCTGTAGACCATGTGCGTGGGTCCCCAGTGGGCCAGAGAGGCAGAGGGGCTGATGTTGATGGCAGAATTCTTTACCCTGGACCTGGGACTTGGCTTAGTGCCCCACCCAAGCTCCAGGGATGGAGGAAAGCGAGCAAGTCCTGCCCAGTTGGGCAGACAGGCAGGCGGGAGGGAGAAAGGGGACATGGGGCGACCTGGGCCGGGCTGGGTGGGGACTCACCTGGGGGCCTGGAGGAGCGGGGAGCAGGCGGTGCGGTCTGGCGGACAAAGGCAGCACAGGAGGACTGTTCTATATTTTGTAGAAAAATATTGAAAGTCCTTGAGAGAATTACTTGATAATAAACATGTCTTTCTAGCCACAGAGTGGTTAATCCAGGCAAAAGATTCCACTCTCTCCTCTTTTGTTTTGTTGCTGTATTATTTTTACATTGAAAGAATAGTCATGTATTTTGTTAATATATCTGTCAGGTTTTGTAACATAGTAGAATGGGTTTTGATTTTGGTCTATACAAAGAATTTATTTGGAGTCAACCTGGATGAACTTTGGATGCAGTGGAAAGAGATCACACTCTTCCCTAGTAGGAATCTCTGTAATACCTACAGTAATTGCAAGAAATATAAACTGGAGGAATGGGGTAGGAGGGCCGCCAGAAACAAGGAGAGAGGGGACCATGTTACAGCAGAGAAAATAGGCCTCCATCAAGGGCTGCAAATGAGTAATGAGATATCTGGTTAAGTTTACAGATTTCCGTTCCTGATCATTTACACCTGATGGGGTATGATCTCACCAGAAGGGAAGGGCATATAGTCTGACAGATAAAAAGTAACCATTTTGCAAATGGGTGATTGACCCATTTTCTCACTGCAGTTTCCTACTTTTATTACATCTACCTTTGAATATACTCTTATAACAGACTCTAGTTTAACAGCTTTTTATTTCTGGCCAGGGGGTGACATCCAATACCCATCAGGATGGAGTGAAGGGCATTGCAGCAAAACTGGAAAAAAAAATCAACAAACCACAATCCAGAACTTCAGAGACTCTATATCAACCACCTGGAACTAGGCCAGCCTAATCTCTCCCCATCCAGCAGCTCAGGGAAATTTGCAGAAGAAGGGGTGGTAAGATTGTAAGAGCACAAGGATGGGAGGAGCAATGATGTGCAAGATACTCCACACAAGTTAGGGGTGAAGCAATCATAATTGGACTTTGCATGACCTGTGCTATGTCCAACACACTATTGACCCCACAAAGTCTAGCATTTGCTAAAGGCACTAAGATCCTTGGAGGCAAGGAGTTGACAGACACAGTAGTGTTCCTATGCCAGTGGGAAATGCCACTGGGTCCTTGCACCTCATCGGAGAAGAGGACCCAGAGGAGAGTCTGGCATGCACATTAAAGGATGCCCCAGGGATGGGAGGGGGAGGCATTGGGGGATAGGGAGGGAGAAGGGGGGGAGGGGGGCATAGGGTGGTGGGAGGTTGGAGGGAGAGAGGGGACCGGGTGTACCTGTTAAAGTTGTATGAGTGGAAATAAAAAAAAAGAGAGATCACACTCATTGGGAAAGCTAGGGAAACGTTATGGGAACCAGGAATGTTGCCAAGGGAGGAAAAACTAAATACACCTTAGCTGCCTGCACAGAGAATTAGACATCTAATTTCACGTGTCTGACATGAGACCTGCAGCACTAAAGAAGGCTGTGTCTCAAATGAACGCTAACTAGTTTGGACTCTGAGGGATCAAGAATGAGAAATGACCCTTCTTGTGCCATTTTTTTTTTCTGGACACCCTTCTCTCATCTTATAAGCAACTTGTCAAATCCTGCTTTCTGTAGAAGATCCTCTTTTCTTTACACTCCTCAGAAAAATAGAGTCAGCAGCCTGGAACCAAACTTTGTGAAGGTTGCTAGTCTGTCTTTTCAAAAACTTGGATGGCCTCAGGAACCAGACCTGCCTTGAAAAGTGTAACAGGAAGGATTATTCCAACAAAGGACGAGATGAATGAAAAGGGGATCACCCTAACCCACCTAATGCACTCTTTGCTTCAGTAACTTTAGTCAGCATGTCTTCTGAGAACTGCCACATACATTTTTGCTTCTTCAACAGTATTGTGAACATGAAGGGTTCTGGGTATCAAAAGAAGTCCATTTTTATATTAAAATGTTATTAAATCCTAGGAAGTTGCTGGTTCATTTTGTTCTGTATTAAACAACCCCTATGACTAATGTCAATAATTTTGAAGCCCTGTAACTTGTATTTATAGATTCTTATTACCTGTTTGCTATTGAGATATTAGTCCATGTCAGCCTATTTTGGAACTTTTGCTTTCACTTTTCTGTCAGTTTTTTTTATATATATATTGTGGTGTAAAGCTCTGGAAAAATTCCCTTTTAAAATTTAGCACGAGAACATTGTTTGGAAAAGCAAATTTAGACACACATGTATAAAATATGATAGGTATATCAGATATAGCACTTGGCATATGTTAAGTAATTTTAAATAAGTAAATTTAAAATTTCAACAACTATAAACTCACTATCAAACTTACAGATTGTTATCAGTAATATTAATAACATTTTACTCTTATTAACATATTTAATTCTAACTTTTCAACCGGCGCTAATAACTATTATGAATTTTGTGCTTAAAAATCTATGTGACAAGTACTAAGGTACTTGACTTTTTTTGGATTTGAGCTTTATGAAATATAAAATACTTTTCCCATGACTTAAATTTTCCTATATTTCTTATGTGAATGCATGCTTTTTTTTAACATAGTTCCAGTCCATTCTTTCATGACATTCTACTGTAAATAGTACAAAATTAATTTACCCATACTGTTATCAATGTATCATTTCTAGCTTTCTGGTATTGTTTTGATACTATAAGCAATGGTATTTTGCACATTACACCTTTCATCTTACAAAGCTTTCAAGAAGTTGAAGCGGTGGTTCTGTCAGTAAAATGCTAGCTGCAGAATTACAAAGACCCAAGTTGAACCTCAAAGTATTTAAATATATTGCTTTAGTTTCCATCCTGGGATATTTCCTATGTGTGTGCATGTGATTTAGTAACACATTAGTCATATTTGAATAAACTGATTTTGTGAGAATTCTAAGTCTGATTCAGTGATTCTTTACTCCAAAAATGACTCTGTTTCTGCTACACACAGAATTGTATTTACCTGAAATTCAGTTATATTAGGGGTTTTAGCCTGAATTTAGGCTTGTTAGATTCAGCTTCTGCATTTTATAGGATCTCAATGACCTGATTCTAATTTCAGTGTCACTATAGATATTAGTTCCAAGGTCATCATATGCCATTTATTGCTGCTTTGCCTCATGAAAGTTCTCAGTACCATTGTCATCATTATTGTAGCTATGAATTATTTTTTTTTGTTTTGATGATTTTTTAAATTTCTGCCTTTGTTTTAGCTGCTCTTCTGTTGCTTTGATAAACTACTCTGATCCAAATAACTTATTGGATAAAGGTTAATTATTTGCTTTAGAGTATCAGACAGGATGTAATCTGTGGGTGTGGGGAACACATAATGGCAGGCTGAGAAGGCATGGTGACAAAAGCAAGTGGCTGACTGCTACCTTGCCACCATATTTAAGGAAGAAAGGGAGGAGGAGAGAGAGAGGAGTCCAAGTTGGAATCTGTCATAGTTAGGCACAGGTGTCAAATCAACATTTGAGCATTTGAGGTCTGGGAATATTTATAGAGAATTAATGATTGAGTTAAGCCCAGAGCAAACCTGCAAGAGACTGTCTAGCTGATGGGGAAAGTCTGGCTCATGGTGGGTACGACTAGCCCTGGAATAAAATACTGAGAGTCGGTTGAGGAAATTGGCATCTTTATGTATACTTGGCCAGACATGCTGGTCAGGCAAGTAAGGATCATCACTCTCTCAGCCATTACATAGAGATGGTGTGGCCAGTTTCCTCATTCTGGTGTTAGTGCATGCTCTCCCATCAAGCTGGACTGAGAAATGTAACCAGAAAGTCATAAGAGAAAATAAATTCCTTGTTCCTTTAAGCTGTCTGATGGTCATTTATCGCAGCCATGCAGGCGAATTGCAACAGAATTCTATTTCAGTAACTTACTTCTGCCATCAAGGATCCACCTCAAAATTTTCACTGGCTTGAGATAAGAACACAAGCCCAAGAACCTGTGCTGGATGCTTCACATTCCAACCATGACAGTCATGATTCATCAGTATCATTTATTGCATACCCATGATGCTTTAATAAAAAATATTTCAACTGGAAGGTCTAATATACCTTTCACAGTATTAGAAAGCAAATTCAAGTACATGGACTTGATTTCATGACTTCTTGATACTCACTGACTGACTGATGTCTGCCATTAATAAGACAGAGAACATAATATGAAGCACAGAATTATTATATGTGTGCTTTGCATATACTTTTGTAAATGTGCCCTACTTATATAAGTAACTGTATATTTTACATTAGAACACTACCAAAAATTAATAATATTATTTATATGTCTCCTTAATAAGAAAGTAAGACAAATTCTTAATGGAAATATCCTGATAATACATTATTCTTCTCAGCAACGCATCCTATTTTGACAAATCACTTGGGGGACATAAAATATAGTAGAGTAAATGCCAGATTTTTTTAGATCACAAGGGATTTAAAGTGTCTGAGAAAAATTCTCTTTCTTTGCTAATGGTTTCATGGCCAGGATATCCAATAAACTATCCAATTAACCTTAAAATCCTATGAGTCATTCAGTGTATGTTATATATATTACCTTTTGATAGACTATTCCACTGTCTTTAGAAATCTGTTTCATAATCTTGCCAAGTACTTACAAGTTTGCACATGTATCAGAATGACTGAAAAAATTCAGTCAGTCATGTAGGATTTCAGCTGAGAAAATTGCTAAGATGAAATAAAGTTTGATGCCCAGGAATGACAATTGTGTAGCATAGAGACACTTCACAGAAAGTGCTGAGTGAATGGAAGATGATATGAGAATGAAGAGGAGTAGGAGGAGAAAGAGGTAAAAGAGGAAGAAGATGAGAAAGACAAGAAGGAAGAAGAGGAGGAAGAGGAAAAGGAGGATTTAGAGGAGAAAGATAGTTATATGTGATAAACAGTCTAGAACATGGTTTGAACAGTCAGTTAGAAAACTAAAATTTTCCTACTAACTCACTTTGTTTTTGCTGAATGAGATCTTCTTTATTACATCTTCTATTACTGCTTGATTGTACTTTTTGAAAATTGGGATTATTTTAGAAAATTTAAGGTGATTGTATTAAAAAGCCATGGACATTGACCAAGAGAAATGGAACCCAAGTGTTTATTTTTCTCAGTTAATATATTTTTCACACTATCAACTAAAGAGAAAACAGGAGTTATGTTTGTCCTAGGGCAATATGCAGAGAAATTCCTTTAAAACATTCTGTGTTATTTACTTGCATGTCTAGTATTAGAGAGAAAGGGAAAATTTGCAGAATATGATTAAACTAAGAAATTCTTAATACAGATTATAAAACTGTAAAAAATTATACATTATCAAATTAATTGAAAATAAGGCATTGTGAAGCTCTTGAATGTAAAAAATTATCTTGAGTGCCATCAAATTGCTACATTGATTCTTTAGATATTACTGGTGCCAATTTGATTATTTCAGTCAATATTATTAGAGTTGAATAATTCTAAGTGATTGTCTATATCATACAAAACTAAATTCATTGGAATTTATTAAGCTCAGTTAGAATGTTCATTTCATTAAGCCGTGCTGAAAAGCATTGGGATTTTCTTTTTTCATCTACATAAATATAGCTGTTTTGTAGTGTGTGCTTTAGGTGGTATGGCAAACATAGATAGCATAACTACTCTTCGTATGTAATTACAGAAAATGAGAACAATTCAATTTATGACTGTGCTATGCAATGCAGGGCACTGAAATTCTTAGATAAAGCATATAGAAGAGTAATATATTTTACACTTGATAAACACTGAGGAAGATTAAAAAGATTCCAGGTGCTTACAGTTAACCTTGTAGAGAAATGAAGGATTACCTCCAGGACCTCTTACAGATACAAAATCCACATTACCTATGCCTTGTATAAGTGGTATGGTACCATGTGTGGCCTTGTGACCCTCCTGTACATTTTTAATTATCTCTTGATTGTTTATACTATCCAATGCATGAAAGTGTTTTGTTAGTAAAACTATGCTGTCATGTGTGGAGAATGGTGATAAGAAGAGAAAATCTGGATTTTCTACACAGGCACATTTAAAAAAGTCCTATTTAAGTTTGATTGAATGTATGGGTGAAGAACCTGCATACATAGAGAGCCAACTAGGTATTGATATATTGAACACAACCTAATTGCCTGTGTAATTTCAAAAATGCAATATCTTTAGTTTTGCTTATAGAATGGCAATTTAAACAGTATATTCATGTAGATGCTAACTATACATAAAAACACCAGTTAATCTTTGCAAATGTGACAGAAAAGAGATTAGAGTAGTGCTGAGTATATTAATTTAGTTTTTTTCAAATTACCCATTGCTGAAAATCTGGGAAACTAGTTTATCTTTTTCCTTGACAGTTTCATGTATAAAAAACGAATTTAAGTCATTTTCATCCCCAGATTGTCTGGTCCCATCTCCCTTCTTCTCCTACTGACATCCTTCTTGTTCTCAACCAGTCTGTCTCCTATTTTCATATCTTTTAATGTGTGTGACTCATTGAGCTTGATGATTACCTGCATTAACATGTGCCTGCCACTGGCTGAAATATGCATGTTTTCTCAGTGGCTTCACTTCTGAAATTGGTATCTCCCCTTCTCATGGTCAAAATTAACCATCGGTAGTCCCTGTTTTGCTTTGTATCATGTTCTGTTTTGTTTTCCCTCTCTAGAACTAGGGCTGATGGATCAAAACACATAGTAAAAAAATAATAATGTTATTGCAATTTAAATGAGATGATTTCTCAGAAACAAGCAAGCAAGAACAGAATAGAATAAATTAAATAATTGGTAATTTAAATACACAGAGAGACATTTTATCAGGCAAGAGCAATACAAAAAGCGTAATGCAGCTATAGGAAGAAGATTTTAAAAATAATATGTGCTAGCCAGAAACAATTAAAAGTGGAAAGAATGACAAAGTTTTTGTGACAGTTAATCTCTGTTATCAATTTGTCTATACTTGGGATTAAATAATAGATTAGCATTAGATTATCCAGAGAGATTATCTGAATTAAAATATTTGCAATACAAAGACCAAACCTAAATCTGGATGGAACCTTCCAACAGAAAAGAGTAATCACAAGAATGAAGAGTTTTTGGACTCTGTTACCTTGTGCTGGCAAATTCGTCTTCCTTCCTTCCATCATCAGAACCCAGCTTCTTTGAACCTCCATTATCGGGGCGACTTAAACCACTTCCAACTTCTGCTGCCTGCCTTTCCTTTTCTACCATGATGGACTAAGCCAAATAAATCTCCCTTTTCTTAAGTTGCTTGAGTTTGAGTGATGTCTCAGAACAGCAGAAAGAGTACCTGGAATGGTTTGGTTGGCTACTGAAGCTCAGGGTATGAAATATCACCTAGGACTGAGCTCACGTGACAGATCTCACATGAAGATCTGCTTTATAGCCTCTTGTCATGGACAAGAGGTCATTGTCATTTCCTGCCTCGGTCTTTTGATTGAGCATACTGTTTTAAGTGAAGGCAAGTAATCATTACCTCTTATGATCAAGAGAATCTTTTCTCATTCAGAAATTCTTATAGAGTTGCTTGCAACCTGTTTATGGTGCTCAGAAGTTTTACAATTTTGGAATCATCAAGGGAAATGTAAGATAATAGTACAGTATAGTAGCACTTTCTCTTTTACTAGCACTAGTGTACTTTCAGGATGAAAGAGAAGTACTTTCTCTTATAAGTTAGCTTTTATGAGACTTTGTATACCATGTTTGTGTGAGCCTTTGTATCTAATCTTTGTGTGATCTCATTGCTCTGTATGTGTAATTTCTAGATTATACAGAAAATGTATATTTAATTTTAAAAGAAATTGTTTGATTGGGTCCAAGTGATCACATCATTTTATATTCTCAGCAGTATAAGAATTCTAGGTACTCTGCCTTTATCACTTACTAATGTCAATCTTAATTTTAGCAATGCCAGTAGATATTTACAGTGTTTTGCTCTGGATTTAATTTTTATTTTTCTAATAAGCTGGTGTATTTGATCATGAGTCTATGAGCTTTGCTACCTATGTTTTTTTTTTTTTTAAGTCAGATTTATGCTGTGGGTTAGTCTCTTAAAAACAATGTGTATCTGTTATTGTTAATTCAAAAATCATCAGTTACTTGATTTTTCTTCTTGAAAAACTCCTTGTTCAAGATAATAAATTATTGATATTTATCTGACAATTTTGCTTTCATTTCATACTTGCCATGTAAGCAGCATGTATCTTGGTGTGGCCTTGCCATCCAAACTAACTTCTGTGTTTTCGTTAGTATATTTTCATGTGCGGAGACTTGGCCAAAAGCTTAATAGCAAGGAGGGCATACCAAGAAATTAGATCAGGTCACTTGCCAGAAAATAATGCAGGGAAACCAGGGAATAGTTTACTTCTTTTGGTCTCTTTAGTAACTGAAAAT
Organism: Typhlomys cinereus; assembly: GCA_023101885.1. Classification (NCBI taxonomy): domain Eukaryota; kingdom Metazoa; phylum Chordata; class Mammalia; order Rodentia; family Platacanthomyidae; genus Typhlomys; species Typhlomys cinereus. Next base: position 1,892,070 of record JALPQD010000398.1, read on the forward strand.
TAACCATTCTAATCAATCTTTAGGATTGTTGCCATGAATGGTACTCTTAAACAGAGGAAGAATTAATGTAGGGCATAAGAGTTATAGGTAATGAAAGAGTTATGATCAAATTTTGCTGTAATTATTAGCTCAATCCTGGCATATAATGATAGTAATAACAGAAGTACATACTAGCTGAGCGGCTAACCCTACTTCCATAAATAAGAGTTCCTTTTTGATAGACAAATTCAGTTCCCATTATCAGGTAATCTCTACAGTCTTGCATTTGTTGTTATACAGTATATACATTTCTCTCAACAATACCTGTGGATGAATTGATATGGACTATCTTGCCAAACTGGACTATGAATTGCAATGAATTTATTTTCAACATGCAAATAAACTACAACTTAGGTCCGTGACTGTCTGATAGGTAACTAAAAGCAAAATAAATGCTGCCTCCTTTCCAATGTCTTTCTTTTGTCTTAAAATAACTTCTCAACTTGATATGTGAGCATATGAATCATTCAAGATCATATGTCTAGAAATTAGTCAAAAAACACTGATTTCACTTATGCTACTGTTACGTATAGGTATCAACTTGATAACTGAAGGCTCTGCACACATTTGTGAAGAATTAGTAGTTAGGGTAAGACCCTTACAAGACTGAGGACACAGAGCTGCAAAAATATAAGAGTTTGGTATACATTCCACTCAGTGACCTGTAAATTACCTGTAAAAGGTCAGCCTTTACCCTAAACCTGAAGTCTCCTTGAACTCCAGAAATGCTGGAGTCTTATAGACAAGTTATCTTGGCAAACTGTAGAAATTACAGATAATTACTTGTTTCTCAAGAACGAACTATGATTTATGTGAATAAGGTTAGCCTCTCAGCTGGTACGGATTTCTGTTATTACTATCATTATAAGCCAGGATTGAGCTAATCATTAACTAGTTCAAAGTTTGACCATAACTCGTTGATTATTTATAACTCTTATGCCCTGTATTGAGGAAACTGGCCATACTTTTCCCACAGGTATTCCTGAGAGAAATGTATACACTTCATCCGACTGATTTCTTGTCTGGCAGAGTATGCAGAAGAATACCACACTGCTGAAGCAGTTTTCTCTCTTTATGAGCTTATTCAGGGAATGTGCTCTCCCGCCATGGATTGTGCTTTCCAACATTAATTAGAAAATCTACACGCTTGCTTAAGACTTCTCTTAACTATTTAAACTTCAGGGCTGGAGAGGTGGCTCAGGGGTTAAGCCTCTGCCTTGCAGGCGGAAGGTCCTGAGTTCGGATCCCAGATCCCACGTATAGACGCCAGGCGGAAGTGGGGGCAGCCTGCGCTTCTGGTCCTGGTAGGGCGGAGTCTGTGAATCCCGGGGCAAAAGGAGGTGGAGGCGTCCATGGTGGTTCCTGAATTCATCCGTGGTTCTACACACACACACATACACGCATGCGTACGCACACACGCACAATTGAATAAATAATAATAAAAAAAATTAAAACTTCAAAAATGTTCCCGGACCTCAGCCTTCAATTGTCAACTTGAGATCTATATTAACCATCAGGAGTGAAGTCAGTGCTTTTTGGCTAACAAAATTTCTAAGTGCTTGTTTATATTTTGAAAAGTTTCATTTGAGGCAATTATTGATATGTTGGGAATTATGTCCTTCTTCTTCCTTTTGTTATCATTTTTGCCTTGTTTTTCTTAATTGTGATGTTTCTTTTTTCTATGATCCCTTTGGGATTGTTCACACTGTTCCATTTTTATCTCCATGAATTTCTTGCTTGCTACTAATATTTTCATTCTTTTATGTTTTAAAAAAGTCTTTGATATATAGTGAATTACTTTTCAAATAATGTTTTACCGCTTTACATATTGTCTTACACATATAGAGAATGTTCTTTCAGCTTTCTTTATTCCTTTCATTCTGGTCGTTCATTTTACTTTTGTATTTATTTTAACCTCAATTTTCTTATTTTCATCACATTAAATTTATACTTACATATTTTATATACCTATATTATTTATATTATAAATAGATTTGAGCAAAACAATATAATTTTGTATTTCTTATGTCACTATTAATTATCTGCAAAGTTTTAATTTTTTCTGCTTAAATACCTTGTTTTAGCTTTCATTTGATGGTGTTGATTTCAGTTACTACACCTCCTTCCAGATTTCATAGTTCACATCTGAGATTATTATTATTTCTATTCATTTACATGTAATGAATTTTTAGCATGGATAACTGTAATATTTTTATTACCCTTAGTTTGTGCAATGTGACTTTGGTAAACTCATGTGTGTTTCTTCATATTTATTCTACACTGAGCATTTGAGACTCTTAGATATGTGATTGTCTTCCTCTAATATTCATAAAATTCTTACGTAATACCCTTTTCATTTTTCTGTTTCACTATTCTCTTTTTCTGATTTAGGAACTCAAGCTATTCTTGTGTTATGGCATTTATTACTTATGTTGGGCAGTTTTTATTCTCTTTTCTGTATTTCTGTTTTAGTTTGAAATATTGTTAACAATGTCATATATATTCTAACTCACTGGCAACAATTTTAAATGTATTCAGTGTGCAAATAAGCCTGTTGAAAGAAATTGTAAATTTGCTACTAATTTTTGTTTGACATGTCACTTGAATTAATTGTTTTCCATCTCTCAGCTGATGTTCTCCATCTGTTCATCTTAGTTGCTCTGATTTCCATTAAGTTTATTACAGTTATGTTTCATAAAATACTTCCAGCATTTATACTATCTTTGAGATTATCTCTGTTCATGCTTTGTCTTTTCATGTTATTTGTGTCTTGCCATTTGTTTTACAGTACAATTTGGATGTTGAATTCAAAAGAAGATTAGAGGCAATATTTGCTTATTCATCTGTTAAATTTTGTTGTGGATTGTAACAAGCTCCTCAGCCCCAGGGATTGGGCAAGGATGCATTTTCAATGTGATTTTTCTTTCTTTCAAATATGAACACAATGTGTATGGTATGCATAAGTATGTTGTATGTGTGTACATGTGTGTGTTTTCATGTGAGTGGATTTATGGATAGCAAATTCAGTTGCTCTTCTACCTTACTGTTGTTAGTCAGGGCCTCTGGTTACACCCAGAGCATGAAATTAGGAATAGTCTGGATGACTATTTTGCTCTGGTTATTCCAAGGCATTGCTTTCAAGGCTAGAATTGCAGGTGGATCACCACTACCTTGGCATTTCACCCTGGTGATTGAAGTATAGGTCACTTTGCTTGTAATGAAAGTATCTTAGCTACTGTACCATCTCCTCAGTCTACATTCTCAACATTTTTGCCCCACAGAAACAATATGAAAATTTTATGGTAGACATCTTTCTCAGTGATGAGCTGCTTCTAATTGGGTGGCATGAGCAACCCTTTCCTACCTGCCCTTCTCAATCTCCCTTTCAGCACTAAAAACAGAGAATGGTCTCTCACATGATTTCTGCATTTCCAGTGAAAGAAGACTGGTATATGAATAGCTGTTCAGCTTTGTGTATCTGTGGGGAAAGTCACCAGATAATCTTAGCCAGCATCTTTCTCTGTCCCTTACAAGTCCTTCTAGTTATGTCATTAAGTGAATCTCTGAAAGATAAAATAGTAAACAGATTTACAGAAGTCTGATTAACATAATGGAATGCACAAGTTACCATGTTTTGCTGTTAAGGGTAAAACCACTGCAAACACAACGTGTAGAAAATATTTGTGAGATAATTTTATATTAGACAGGGGAGATCGCTCAAGAATTAAAGTCTTTGTCTCACAAGCAAAAGAATAAAGGGACCTGAGTTTGGATTCCCAGATTCCATGCAAAAATGCCAGGTGGAGTGTTGTGGCTCAATTATTCCCCCAGAATCCTCCAAGCAAGCTGTTTATCTGGAAAATCCCTAATTGCAAGCCCTGGTTTTAATTAGAGTCCAGGCTCAAGAATAAAGTGGAAAAGTGTTCAGGGATTATTCTTTTTTTATTATTTATTCAATTGTGCGTGTGTATGTATCTGTGAGTATGTATATGTGTGTGTGTAGAACCACGGACGAATTCGGGAACCACCATGGACGCCTCCACCTCCTCCTTGTTTACTCTGCCATGGGATTCACTGGCTCCGCCCTACCAGGACCAGAAGCGCGGGCCGCCCCCGCTTCCGCCTGGCGTCTATACATGGGATCTGGGATCCGAACTCAGGACCTTCCTCCTGCAAGGCAGAGGCTTAACCCCTGAGCTACCTCTCCAGCCCCGGATTATTCTTAATATCACCCTTGTGTCTCCATAGGTTCACACACTCAAGTGCCACTTGTGTACATATACTCACACACACATTTGCACACACACACACTCTCTCTCTCGCTCCATGCACATATGCAGTAAAAGAAAAATATTTTATCAAACCATTTGAAACAATTACTGGGAAAAGTGACTGGTTCACTATATATCATTTTGTAGTAATAGTAGTTAGTGTTTTTGAGCATGGTTTTGCATTGAATTCCTGAGTTGACTATATTTTTAGACCTTTTCAGATTTTAAGAGGAAGGGTCCACAAATGATCTCGAGGGAAAAAAAATCATTACTTTTTTCTTTTAAAAGTTTTTCAAGTGGAATCTGCGATTTCACTTTTGGGTATAAGTATTACATCTACCCTTGAATGTGCTCTTATAATAAGACTCCAGTTTAACAGCTTTCTGTCTCTGGCCAGGGGGTGACATACAGTGCCCATCAAGATGGAGTGAAGGGCATTGCAGGAGCAGCAAAACTGCAAAAGAAAATCAACAAACCACTATCCAGAACTTCAGAGACTCTATATCAACCACCTAGAACTAGGCCAGACTAATCTCTCCCCATCCTGAAGCTTGCGGAAGAGGAGGCAGTAAGAGTGTAAGAGCAAAAGGATGGGAGGAGCAATGATTTGCAAGATACTCCACACAAGTTGGGGCCAAAGCAATCATAATTGGACATTGCATGCCCGGCGCAATGTCCAACACACTATTGACCTCACAAAGTCTAGCATCTGCTAAAGGCACCAAGATCCTTGGAGGCAAGGAATTGACAGCCACAGTAGTGTTCCTATGCTTAAGGGGAACACAGGAAAGGGTTCAGGGAAATGCCACTGGGTCCTTGTACGTCATCGGAGAGGAGGGCCCAGAGAAGAGTCAGGCATGCACAAGAAAGGACTCTGGGAATTGGGGCGGGAGGCACAGGGGGATGGGGAGGGAGGGGTGAGGGGAGGAGGAGGAACAGGGAGTTCGGGGGAGTTTGTATGAGCTGAAATAATAATAAAAATGTATTAATAAAAATATTTTAACCGTAAAGATTCAAAATTAACCAATGCAAAAAAAAAGTTTTTCAAGAATGGGAATGTTTAATCTCAATAAAGTGTGTGTGTGTGTGTGAGAGAGAGAGAGAGAGAGAGAGAGAGAGAGAGAGAGAGAGAGAGAGAGAAAGAGAAAGAGACTATCTTTCCATGTCAGAGCAGTGGAATAAAAATAAAATAAAACAAATTTCAAGCAGGATACCTCTCGGGCAAAGTGTCATCAATATAAACAAACTCAAGTCATGCAGAAAACTACTGAGGTCAAGAGTCTGAGAGAATGGTGTACAGAATATAAGACAGTGTGATAGTTCAAGACTGGTGGGCACATGAGCTCAAACCAAATGGGATTTCCAAGGTGTTCTAGAGACTTACAAATAAATCATTCCTTTCATGTTTCAGATAGATTTGAGACTATAGGTAAGTCCCATACTCACTGAGAGGGTCTCTGTTCAAACTTTCCATATTGCCAAGGTCTACTCATGCAGGTCTCCATTTAAAGTTTAGTTGCTTTGCTTTTACTCATCTTACATCCCAAAATCAAAGTAAAAACATAGAAGCAGGTAATTCTTTGCCAATGAAAATACATCTTTCACCTATAGGTGAGGATTTAGTGACAAAAAGAAGTTTCAGTATTTCCTCAAAAGTCTTTTTCAAATTAGTGATGTATTTAGAAAGAGAAATATGGAAAGATCATTTAGAAATCATCCAACACAAGGATTAGGGAAATAGTCTATGCAAGACATAATACATCTGACATCAATAAGTAAGTGAAAGTGACTATGAGAAAGATATGATAAAAGAAAAATGTGGACGAATTAAATAAGCATTGTAAACTTTTAGCAATAAGGATGAACCTCAGAGACTATTTCAAATTTATTTCTAAATGTAAAACTATTATAGTGCCAACTTCTCAGAATTAAAAGACTTGAAAATTCTAATTCTAAATACTAAAATGGCAAATACCATATGTTCACAGCATCCTATTGTTTTGTAATTGATTCTTCTGGATCTTGCAATATTCTAGGCATGTTCCTTTTCTGTAGTAATTATTTATCAGGCCTAAACAGTTTGGTCTTAGTATAAAATCAAGTAGCATTTCAACATTTTTGGTAAGCATTTATTAAAAGTTTATTCTTGGAACTAAGCAATAGAAGTTAAAGCTAACATTTAAGATAGACAACTGCCTTTTGTCATTCTCATTGTGGAATTCAAAGAATTGAAAGATTCTACCAGTGATTCTCTCCCTATTCTCCTGGCTTATTGCACAGAGCTGGGCTGCCATATCCCCTCAAATTCCAGGCCTTTAGCTCTCTACACAAGTATGTTTCAAGCTCCATATACCTATTCTTGACTCAAAGAATTCCCAGTCTTTAGCTCTCTACACAAGTATGTTTCAAGCTCCATATACCTATTCTTGACCCAAAGAATTCCCAGTTTTTTGAACATCAGGAATGCATTTTATTAAGAAAATGATATCATTATGAACTAAATAAAGTTTAACATATACATGTTATAGTAATTTTGTTATACTTTTATCAAGTAGGACACTGATACAATGTTGTTGGTTTCTTAAACTGATTTTATGATTGTAGGGAGGAGAAACATAGGGTTACATAGGAAAAGGAAGAGATATTCTCCCTATTATAAGTTCAGAGGTAAGTACAGGAAAAAGTCAAAATAAGACATCAGAAACCATGGGAAACTTCTCTTGACTGGCTCAACACGTATGCTTGAAGTGTTGGTTGATGTTTCAGTTAGGTGTTGAATGGGGAAACATCTGATTCAGTCTGGTAGTTTTTGACTGATATGTTGTTGCTTTAATTCTGACAAAGACCTAAAATGGAACACTTATTAGTTTAGAAGATTTAATATCATCATCATTTTGACAATTATCTTCATTGAAATGCAAGTATTCAATGGCTTAAAGGTATTAAGGACCACATCAGTCCTCATTTCTCTTACACATAGTTTCTTACCTGGGTAGCTTTCTCCTTGTTAAATTAATAGTCCTAGAGGGTATAGTTTTTATGTCACCTCATATAGCTCAGTTTTCTTTACTTTTTCTTTTTGCATGTGTGTGTGTGTGTGTGCGTATAGAAGAGAATACTTGAATGTGTGTGCTTATAAAGACCCAAACATGACATGGGAAATCATCCTGGATTTTTCTTCCATCTTTGTGTTTTGCTCTGGGGTTTTCCAGGCTTTACCTTCTAGGTCCAGAATTATGGGCTAAAAAATAAGTGCCTGACATTTTGTATGTGATCGAGGACATGAACTCAGGTCCTTTTGCTTGAAAAGCAAAAGCTTTATTCCCTGAACTATCTTCCCTGCCAGTAGCTCAGTTTTCTGAGTGCCCAAAACACTCGGCTGTAACCTCACTAAACTGTACTCCTTGTAATTAATAAAGAAGGATGTGGTGAGCTGATAAGGTAAGAGGAAAAAGAGAAGAAAAAAAGGAGGAAAAGAAGTAAGGGAGAGGAAAAGTTCTTGTTCTGCTGTCTCTTTTCATGTTACAATGTTATAACTTAGATCCTATACTGTAAGCATTTGTGATTATTTGTAACATTTGATCTTTTAAAAAACTAGTATGGTCTAAATGCAGGGTACATACACTGTATCAAAGTTACTTGTGTCCTTGCAGTTTCTGTAGTATCTTTGGACTGATTTTTATCTTAGGTAAGCAGTGACAAGATTCTGTCCAGAATACCTGAGTATCCATGTACTACAAAACAGACAATTCAGAAGAATAACTAATTGCAGAAATATATAATGCCATGCAAACATACTTTGATAATTTGAGCTCATTTTTCTTCTAGTTTCCTTGAACATGATATCAGCTTGTCAGGTTGAGACAGGTTGAATGAAGGCATATTCGGAGTAGACAGAGGAGCAGAAAGATTGTGAATTGTGTTTCATGAAATGATACTATGAGGCTGGAGAGGTGGCTCAGGGGTTAAGCCTCTGCCTTGCAGGTGGAAGGTCCTGAGTTTGGATCCTAGACCCCAGGTATAGATGCCGGGCAGAAGTGGGGGCGGCTTGCGTTTCTGGTCCTGGTAGGGCGGAGCCTGTGAATCCCTGGGCAGAGTAAACAAGGAGAAGGTGGAGGCGTCCATGGTGGTTCCCGAATTCCCCCTTGCTTCTACACACACCCACATACACACACACATGCACAATTGAATAAATAAATAAATAAATAAATAAACAAACAAACAAATAAATAAATAGATAAAAGAAATGATGCTATGTATATACCAAACTAAATTTATCTTATTTGGTTTAGACATTAAATTTGCCATGAATACAGGGTTTGAATATTTGGCAAATTAACATTGTGGATTGAGAATGTAGAAATATCACTTCTCAGAAGAAATCCATTGCATTATAATTAACCCCCAAATAAACAAAGGTCTTTTTCTCAAATTATTGATATTATTTGCTTAGTTATTATCTCACACAGTACCCAGTGAACTTCTAGAGGGCAAAAGAATTTCTTAAGCCATCTTTCAACTTTGCTGTACTTAGCAATGTTCTTAGCTGGAGACAGGTGTTCAATAAATATTGAATGACATATTGGGAGTTATCCAAATGTTCTGCTTTCTGCAGAATCTTTTCATCTTATACTTTTAACTTCACAGATCCTTTAATTGGCTCTATTATTAAATTCTTAATTCAGTTAAATAGAATTATCCTTTGAGTTACAAATAAGGGCTTCTCTGCAGCTCCAAGGTCAGTAAGAACAATCGCTTGAGAAGTATTGCAATGGGATGTGCCTCCTAGCATCTCCCTCTATTTGTGATCCTTGCTGTTCTATTTAGCAGGATATTTCTAAATAAATGATATGGTATAATTTGGGAGCTGTAGACATTAACTAGTTCAAGAGAACTCAAAAAGCTTCTATGAATTAATTTTATGTAATATAAAGACTATTTTGCTTTTCACAGTCTATCCTTATTATATAGGCTGTTACATTTTATACCAAGTTTTCTTAGCTCTTGTTACACTTGGTCATCACCCTCCTAAAACATCTCCATACTATTTTCAGTGATCTGAATTATACACTTATAGTAATGTCTACATCATTACTTGATGCATTGAAAGTAAATGTGTGTGTGTTCCATGTGTGTGGGTGTATGTGTCTGTATTGCCATGCATATAAAAAGGCTCTTAATTTAAGTGTGTGTTTCTGTGATGTCCCAAGAGTGACACTGGAAATCATCTTGGATTGCTCTAGGTCCTTATCACTTTGTTCCCAACCTATGCCTTCCAGGAACTTCATTTATTTTACATAAGATCTGGGGATTTGAACAAAGGCCCTTTTGCTTGTGAAGCAAAGTTTTTAACCCCTGCTTTGTCTTCCCATATGAATGCAAGCTTTTTAAAATCATTTTATTTTTTTATATAACTTCTCATAAAAATATCAGTCTGTTTATCTTATTGGGAAAACAGCTAACTTTAGCAAAGAATGTCTTGGTCTAATATTCAAGATAGACTATTGGTTCTGTAGATTCTATAAACACAGTGGGCTGTCATCAGCTGTTCTGGTTCCAAGCTCACTGTCCATAGCTTGTACAAAGACTTCACCTGGGACACACAGTTCAAAGACAACATTGATTGTCCTCAGTACATGGCACCACTATCTTCTTGGTCTCTGCTTTGGTATGCAGAACCAGTTTTCACACAGGGCTTTGAGGAAAGCATATTCTTGTCCTAGAGGAAAACATCCCACACAGAAGGAAGCACCGAAGTTGGATGATGTGTGTGAGCTGACCCACAGGATGGCAGTGGACTGGCTCCACCTCATGTGGTACTTCCTGAAATGTAGTCACAGGTCAGTAGTGAGTGTCCCGTTATCTGTAAAGCTAGGAATGAGAAGCTTCGGAGTGCTACCTAGCAGCATATACTGCAACCATCTATTGGAAGTCAAAACCCCAAAATGCTATGAACAAAATATCAAAGTGAGAGGTATTCAAAACTTCCTGGCAATATTTGTTATATGAAGAATAGGTATTTTATTCAGTTTTTTCTGTTTAGGCCTTTGTGGTATACATTTTTAAATCAGTTTATAGTGAGCATCACTATAAAGTAAAGTCATCAGTAACCATCAATTTCATAATGCATTTCTGAAACTGAGTTGTGATAGTTAATCATGAATGTCAACTTGACACACCTGGCATTAACTAATATCAGCTGAGACCACACCTGGCAAGATCAGCTGAAACCACCTGAAGAGATTACCTGGATAATACGAAGATCAGCCCTAGATCCAATCGAAATCTCCATAGAGCCCATTGGAACCTCCCAGTAGTGGACTAGATAAAAAGAGCCACAGAAGAGAGAGAGACATTCCAGGAATACCCCAGCCATGTGAATGTCTGCTGTGACTTAGCCTGCCTACAGGGTCAGCCACCAGCCATGTCCCTGCCGCTGTAAAAGTCTGTTTTCCCCTGTGGAATTGTAAGTTGAATAAATCTCCCTTTCCCCCTTAGGTTCTTTAACTTTAGGTGTCATGTCACAGCAGTAGTTAAGAGTAACCGTTACATGAGTCTTTCTCTTCTGCTCTATCCTTAGGTCAAGGGTCTGGGATTTTATTTCCTAACACAGAAGCACACAAACCTTTGCCCCCAGCTCTATTTTCTGGAGAATCTAGGCTAAGAGAAATGAGGTCCAGCACATGTGATTTATTGCACTATTACCACTGAAGATCTGACATCCATATTCTGCATAAAAAAGAATATGAAAAATAAGTTGAACCCTGGTTTTCTGTTCCACTTAAAGTGGTAAATGATAATATGTATATTTAACAACAGACTAAAATATTAAACATTTACACTTAATTTTTATTTTTAGGTGACTAATAAATCCTAAATGTAATAGGAATACCACTATGCATATTTTCAGTCTTTCTTTACCATTTCCACAAACTGATTAGCCATAATCGATAGTCATAAATTTTTTAAAAAGATTTTCACAAATGTTTATTTTTAGTTTTTGAATCTTTCCATAAATGCATGGAACATGAAATTCACAACAACCCTCTAAAATATAAATTATGGATATTCACACGGTCTTGTGGCTATCCAAAACGATGTCTTGTAGCCAGTAAGCAGTGGCTTCCCATCCTTTAACTCTCCCACACCCACAATGGGGAAAACAAGGTTTAGTTTCTGTCTCTGCTGATTGCTTACTGCACTTAATATCTTCCCAAATTTTGTCTGTTGCACCATTAGGAACTAGGAACTCCAGTTAGGAACTCTCCCAGAAGTGACTTGACTTTTATTGCTCTTTTCAGTTTGCTTGGTTAGGTATGACACACTCTGAAACTAGCACAATGAAAAACAACACATATTTCAACTTCTCTGCAGTCTTCATTGAAACTGAGTTCAAAAGTTGTCAAAATGAACTCATCAGAACATTTTAATACCTTTAGTGAACCAACTGTGAAAAAAATGAAATGGGAATTTTACAGGAAAACTAGATAAACAGCATGCATGCATTTTCCGTTGCCATGGGTTTTCCTGGATGACTTTTAATGATTTTTTTAATAGTATTCATGGAGTCCACATACATAATCCTTGACTTGATTACTTCTATATATGTAGTTGTTATGTTTTTCTCTAATTTCTAAAGTTAAAAGAGATTGCAATGAGAATCTGGTTCTTCACATAAGCAGTCCTCTTCTGTGTAATTATGGTCTCAGTTTAAATATTCCCAAAGGTGGAATTACTGAGTTAAATGGGAGGAACATATTGTCTTTCACGATGTATTGTTAATTTCAGAGCAAACAGCTGTGTTCAATTATATTAGTTTCACCACAGTCTTACAAGCTTTGAGCATTTTTATTTAAGCAACATTGTCCTATTCACTAATGAAGAACATAATACTGTCGTGAGAAAAGTTTTCTCTTTCTTTTGTAACTGACAAGAAGTCGTATTTTATGGTTTTTATAGTCTTTGTGAAAATTATTTGTTCCTGTTGTTTTCATTTTAAAAATTAGAAAAGCAAGATTAAAATTAATAATATTTATTAACCACAATGTCAGCACTTTAGAAAGCATATTTATACACATATTTTAAAGGAATTATTTTCTTAGTTGTTTTCATTTGCACAGAATTTTTATTATTTTTTAGATGTATTTACCTGCCAATATTTTATTTTCTAAAAAGCCCTCTTTTACTCCATTCTAGAGGTTGGAATGCTTGTGGGATAAGTTCCTTATACATTATCTCTTTTATATTCTTTCTTATTTATTAGAAATTTCATCTTTTCCTTGTTCATATGACTATATCTATATCTATATCTATCTATCTATCTATCTATCTATATATATATATCACTTTTATTCAGACAACTAGTAAATTATCATGTCTTGGCCCTGCTTTTCCTCTGTGTTTCACACTCAAATACAATAGACTATGCTTTATTTCTACTTGGAAAATCATTTTATTTTATTTTCTAAATCATTTCCTCCTCCCCAAAAATAGAGCTTTTCTATACCTCATATGTTCATTTCCTAAATAAAACAAGAGCTCTATGTATCTTTTGGATAGATACCAAATCATTCTATATCATATTTGCCTGAAGTTGGAAGAAATGTGTCATAGTTAAGCACAGGTGTCAACTTGACTGTTGAGGGATTGAGTTCTGGGCACAGTTGTAGAGAATTGATGGTTAAGCCCAGAGCAAACCTGAAGGAGATTTTCCAGCTGGTAGGATTAGGCCCTGGATAAATCACAGAGAGCTGGTTGAGAGAGTTGGCATCCTTCTGTATACTTGGCCAGATATGCTGGTCTGGCAAGTAAGGATTCTCCATCTCTCAGCTGTTATGCAGTGATGGTGTTCCCTCAGCCCTGGTGTTGGTGCATGCTCTCCCGTCAAGCTAGACTAAGAACTATAACTGGGCTGTTGTAAGAAAGTAAACTCCTTGTTCTCTTAAGCTGTGTGATGTCATTTATCAGCAACTATGCAGATGAACTGCAACAAAATGTGAGGTTTCTGTTTTTTTTGTTTGATATTGTTGCATGAGATCTTTTGGAAGATAATGGTTCTTGACATCACCTGTCTTAGATAGCACATGCTACTGGATATAACGAAAATGAGAGAGAAGGCATCAGGTTCACTTAGTTAAGGACAAACTCACTAATATGCTTAGCGCAGCAGTAAAGAAGCAATTAACACATTTTCAGGGTCTCATAAACCAATTTTAAAAATACATAGTTCAAATAGGAAAATTAACTGAACTTATGTTTGGTCAAATAATCTCTGCGGTCCAGGAGTGACTTTGTAAGTTTTCATTTCTTCTCTCCTCCCTCTGATCAAAGATGGTGTTTGGCAGTATAGAGGCAAACACAGGTGAGCTGAAGAAAAATGTGCATTATGCATGCTGCATTGACATCTATAGTTGTCGGCAACCAATTCTGTATCATGTCACTGTTTTGTTTGTTACATTATAACAGATTTACCCAAACAAAAATGCAAAATATAATTTACTTATTTTCTGTTATTAGATAAAGGACGAGAACCTCAGAATCTGGATTCTGAAAGAAACATTCCAATTAAAAAAGTATTCTTAATAATGAATAATATTGAATATGCCATCCTGCCTTTTTTGGTAATGTCACAGTAAAGTGTGGAAAGGAGTCGCCCGATTGGAAGCCATTAATTCAGAGCTTGAGATAATGGAAAGAGAAGCAGCAGATGAAAGCAACCTACAGTGCATCCTGCTGTTCACAGGTAGCACTGCATGGATGCCACGATGATGCCTCTCATCCTAAGCCTGTAAATATTACATTGCTTGAATAGAAGTCAGTTGTATCTCCATTGTTTATGATCAAATCAAATGTACCATGCTTTGAAGGAATGTACTAATTTATCTGATATTTATTATTATTTCCACTCATACAAACTTTTTTCCTCTTTTTCTTTCTTTTTTTTTAACATTTTTTATTATTATTTCCGCTCATACAAACTTAATAGGTACACCGGTTCCCTCCCTCCCTCCTCCTCTCCCCTTCCCCCCTCCCCCTACTTCTCCTCCCCTCATTCTTCCCTCCCCATCTCCCAGTGCCCCCCCCAATCCCCGGAGAATTCTTTAATGTGCATGCCAGACTCTCCTCTGGGCCCTCCTCTCTGATGATGTACAAGGACCCAGTGGCATTTCCCTGAACCCTTTCCTGTGTTCCCCTTAAGCATAGGAACACTACTGTGGCTGTCAATCCCTTGCCTCCAAGGATCTTGGTGCCTTTAGCAAATGCTAGACTTTGTAGGGTCGATAGTGTGTTGGACATTGCGCAGGGCATGCAAAGTGCAATTATGATTGCTTCGGCCCTAACTTATGTGGAGTATCTTGCATATCATTGCTCCTCCCATCATTTTGCTCTTACAATCTTACTGCCCCCTCTTCCGCGAATTTCCCTGAGCTTCAGGATGGGGAGAGATTAGGCTGGCCTAGTTCTAGCTCATACAAACTTAACAGGTACACTGGTCCTCTTCCTCCGTCCACCTCCCCTGACCCTCCTGCTACCCCCTCCCCTCTCCTCTCCCTCCCCATTCCCCATTTTTCAAAGGAAGATAGATATTTTCTAGTTTTCACTATTGTACTGACAAAATTTATTAAAGGCTGAATCCATTTTAAAGCAAATTAATTTTTTAGAAACTATAGAGAAATGAAGGACTTACAATCAAATTAAAAAGAGAAAACAAGGGATGTCTGTAGCTCATGGGGTCCCAAAATGATTCTATTGATATACCCATGTCTCTGAGATGAAGAGTTAGTGTGTAAGAGAGTGACACGTTCACACAAAGTAATATTTGCTGTAAGTTGATTAATGATCAAAGAACTAAATGATTTTAATTTACTATTATGCCATTAAAATACCCTGATCTCAGTTAGATAAACAGATAAATACTGGATCTAAATTATATTTAGACATAAGCTACATAATTATGAATTGAGATAATTACCCAGAAGAATTAGGCCCCTTCATTGAGTCACAATGTCAATTTGGAGAAACACTTTGAGGATAGAATAATACACAACAATTCCATGCTTTGAAAAAAAAAGACATTTAGAAATAGGTGATAAAACACTTATATACACATGTACACACATGTATGTTTTGTATTCTGTACTTATCACTAACATTTTTCTTATGAAACAAGATTTCTTATACATAAGCACACAGTATTTATAGCCATATATTTGCTTTCTTACTATTTATTTGAATTAACCCACTTGTTTACAGACTTTCTGAAAAATTATATTAGAAACACAGGCTAATTTAAAGGAGTGCTCCATCTGTATAGATAGGACTTCTTGATACTCTAGGAACTTAAGATTCTTCAAAAATAAACTCTAGTTAATAATGACCTTTGGAAAATGTAATCTTACACTACAATCCAGGATCCCTGACTTTCTAGAAGATTCTCAGATTAGCACAAAGAATCTACTTAAACTGGTTTATGCTACCTCTGTACTTTTGTAAAATATTATAGGATGTAAAGAAATATTACACAAATTTTATATATAAAATGTTATCATAGTCATTTTGTAACATAAATAATTACATGAACTGCTTAGAGCCAAGAAGTCCAGCTAGTTATTTTCTGCACTTAGATCAGTTGTGATTTTTTGTAATAAATGCCTTCCATTGCAAAAAGAAGCTTCTAAGTTGAGGGTTAGTGATCCTGTAATCTATAGATAAAATAATACATATTTAAAAAGAAATTCAGTATAATGTCTTTATACGTAAACTTTGCTAGTTTATAGAGTCTATGTCCTCTCTTTTTCTAGGTTGTCCATCTATTTTACAGTACCAAGAATGCATTCTCTGCTAAAACCTTGCCCTTAAATCCAATCAGAAAGCAGCTGATTATTAACCCCTTGACATTTGTGCCACTATTGGTGGTCACCTCTTGTCAGCTCCTATTGTATCTTGCAGCTTTCACAAGGGACTGGTGATTGCTTTCCTTTCCCCAGTGGCTTACAGATATTTTCTGGTACTATGAAAGCTGGCCAGCAAGAAGGAAGCTTCCTGACCAGTTCCAGCATGTCAGTGTTCTGTGATCAACATATGCAATTTCTTCATCAATAGCCTTTTACCGTCAGTTTCTGGAGCAGCAATCAAGAGCAATGTTTAAAAACCTGTATTATTTTGGGGACTGTGAGATCTCTCTTACCAACATTTTATTATGAGTACATACTAATAACAAGTACTGGAAGTTTTAATTGTCTATGACTTCTAGTAGAAGTATCATAGAACTTTTTCTGCTATACTGTGTGTGTGTGTGTGTGTGTGTGTGTGTGTGTGTGTGTGTGTGTGTGTGTGGTGAGTGTCGACTTTGCAGGGTTTGGAAAATGCCTGCTTTCTCTCCAATTTACCAAAGTGGTATGTCTTATTATATTCTCCAACACGTTATATAAAGAAAGAAAGGTTAGAAAATGGTCTTTCTCCTGAAAACTCTGTGCTAGTTCAATAGGTTGCACAGGATACAAAGACAGGAGGTGAACTTCCTCAGTGTCTTTGGCTGTTGCTTTGTCATTCTGATCCTGGGAAAGGCTACATTAGGAAATTTGGAGGCTGAGGCAAAGGACAGTATTTTACACATGAGTTTTCATTTGAACCTTGTAATTTCATTGAACCTCCTAATATGGTACCCAGCATCTGTTTAATTTGGCTCCTTCTGGTTTTCTGTGCCTCTGGTTATTCTCTCTGTGTCCTAAGTGTTACATTGACCTGTTGCTGTGAGAATGGAATCTGATCCAACCAATTTAAAGGGGAAAGGGTTTATTGTTAGGCTTACAGGTTTAGAGGGCACATTGTCCATTTTGGTTGACAGCACACAGTGGCAAGTCTTGAGACAAAATAACGGTTTTGCTCATGTCACAGTAGTCCTCAGAATGTGGAGAGAGCCAGGGAGAGGAAACCGGCTGGCTTATCAATTTTCAAGGTACATTCCAGTGAAAGATTTCCTCCAGCAAGGCTCTGTCTCCTAAAGGTCCCAATGCCTTCGCCAATAATTATGGAACAAATATTCAAACACATGAACTGTGGCAGATAATCCATATTCAAGCCATGACAATTGGCACATTATCCTCACTATCTTCTTTCATAGGCAGTCCACACGCGTTAGTTCATGACTTTGTGTTGATTTTGCAAGGTTTTCTCTGCTTAGTCTATTAACTCCTGACTTGGTTGGAAAACTCTTCTTCAGACATTGTTTTCCTAAGCACTGCCTGTAATTCCATCCTCTGCAACCCACAGCCACTATATTTTTGTGTCTTTCTGGCTTTGCTTTTTTCTTTTTAACATCAGGATGGAATTAAGTATTTGCTAACCTGATTTGCTCTTGGATTTTTAATTCATAAGGAAAAATCATATATTCTTTCAAAACCCTGTAATTACTACATTTATTTTAACAGAATTTACTGTATTTGCATCAATCTGCCAAGTTTAATATCTGAAAGAACTTTTAAAATTACACAGAATGTGAGTGTTTTCTATAATATGCAAGATGGCATTCATTCACATATTCTTGTAAATATATCTTTCAATTTACAAGAGAGTTCTAAAGCCTTCCAAAATTGTATCTGTACTAGTTCATAAGATCATAAATCTCATTTGTTAACTAAGACTAATTGAATGAAAACATCCTTTTACTGCCTTAGTGTACTTGGCAGTTACTTTCATTTTGCAAAAGCTATGGTGAGGAATTATGCACCTATCCATTCATATTGTGGTTTTTAAAACTAATGAGCCTCAAATGGCATTTCTTTTTAAATTTTTAATTTTTTAATTTAATTTTTTGTTATTTTTATTTTCCCTAGTATTGCAAGCACAATGAGTAATAATTCCTGCTCCCCTTTTACACCCATTCCTCCCTATCCCTGAGACCTCCCTCCTCGCTTTCCTTTCTCCTTCCCTTCATCAATCCATCCCACTCCTTCACCTGTCTGTCTGCTTCTGTGATTCCATGTGTTCCCTTTGGATCATCTGTTCTTGTAGGGGTTCAGGCCTCGGGTGTAGACCAAATGGACTTTCCTCGTGTAGACCCACTGATAGGGGCACTCCCCTTTTCCTGTCTAGCCATAGGTACTCTAAGATACCTATGATTTGAAATGATTTCTCCTAAGATCCTCACTAGTCTATGGAAGCATGCTGATTTGTCAGCTACTGTGCAGGCCTGGTAAGGACAAGTCCCAGTTCAGTGAGTTCCAGGATGTGGCCACCTTTCCTTGAGTGAAATGTCCTGTCCAGTAGTGGACCTTCCTATTTTTAGTCTCTCACAATCTTACCACCCCCTCTTCCACAAGGTTTCCTGAGACCTAGGTAAGGGAGCGATTTGGCTGGCCTGATTCTTGGTAAACATTGCAGGGTCTCTAGTATTCCCGTTTCTAGTTGGCTATTGTTTATTTCACTGTTATTGTACTGCACTAAGACAGCATCTTGTCTATGTGTTGAGATCCTATCCCATCTAATGTTTAAAAAAAAACTGTTAAAAGGGTGTTTATATAAGGGAAGGCTTAAAGGAAAGGAGAGGGAAGAACAGGAATAGGAAATAGAAGAGAGTGTGGTTGGCCTCTATGTATCCAAACACCTGCTTATTGACCCTAACTCTCTACCCCCTTCAATGACAGGAAATACATGTGAAGAACTGTGAACCAGTATAAACAACAGAGGGTGGAGATGAAACTGACATGGACAAGGTCAGATGTCTCAATACTTATGGGCTTTTCTTATCAGTGGTCTTATTTATCTGTTAATGTTTTCCTTTGTCTCCACTATCTTGCTCTTATCCTCCAAGTTATGTTCCTTTGTGGTTGTAATGAATATTGTAGCAATTTCCCCTTGAGTATGTCCTTATGAGGGCTTAGTTCTAGATTCCACTGATAAGGAGAACATGAGATGTCTGTCTTGCTGTGCCTGGGATACTTTGCTCAGTATAACTTCTTCCAATTTCATCTATTTACCAAGAAATTTCATTAATTCATTGTTAATGATAGCTGTGTAATATTCCCTTGTGGATAAGTACCACATTTTCACTATCTATTTGTCCACTGTTGGGCATTTAGGTTGATTGTATAACTTTGCTCTATGAATAGTGCTGCATGAACATGGATGTTCATGGGTCTCTATAGCAAGATGAAGCCATCTTTGGGAATATTTCCAGTAGTGTATACCTGAGTTACATGGCATTTCAACTTTTAAAGTTTTTAGAAACAGCCATACTGATGTTCAGAGTACTTATACAAGTCTGCATTCCCATTAGAAATATATGAGAGTTCCCTTCTCTTTGCATCCTCTTCAGCATTTGTTGCTGTTTGTGTTTTGGATTTTAGTCATTATGACCAGGGGTGAAATGATATCTCAGGGTGGTTTTGATTTGCATTTCCCTAATGGTTAAGGAGGTAAAACATTTTTTAGGTCATTGGCCATTCTAATTTCATCATGGGAAAAGTTTCTTTGAATTTCCAAGGCCTATTTATTAATTAGTCTGCTTTCCTCCTTTATGTTTAATTTTTCAAGTTCTTTGTGCATTCTCAGTATTAGTCCTCTGTTAGATGTGTGGTTAGTGAAGATTTATCCCTATTCCATGCTTTGTTAACAATGTCCTTTGCTGAATAGAAACTCTTTAATTTCATGAGATCCCACTCAGTGGGTGTTGGTTTAGATCCAGTGCTATTGAGGTCCTGTTTAGAAAATATTGACCTATGCCATACAGTCCAAGGGAATTACCTACTCTTTTATCTAAGGTTTTTACAGTCTCAGGCCTAATACTAAGGCTCTTGATCAACTTGGAGTTTTTTTTGCATGGTGACAATAAGGGTCCAGTTTCAGTCTTCTGCATATAGATAGTCGGTTTTGCCAGCACCATTTGTTGGAGATGCTCTGCCAATTATTTTCCTGACCAACTATGACAAAAATGAGTTTATTCTATGTGTATGGTTGAAAAAACTCTTCCAATAATTTTTCTGAGTAGCTATGTCAAAAATCAGTTGGCTGTAGGTATATGAGTTTTCAACCCTTATTCATTGATCTATGTTTCTATTTTGAAGTCAGGGCTATCTTGTCATTTTACTATGGATTTGTAGTCTAGAGTAAGGTCTTCTATGGTGATACCTCCTGCAGATTTTTTGTTACTTGGGGTTGTTTTTGCCAACCTATGCCTTTTATGCTTCCATATGAATTTTGAGATTGTTTTGTCAATTTCTATAAAGAATTGCATTGGAGTTTTGATTGGCATTGCATTGAATCTGTATATGGCTTTTGGTAAGATGATCATTTTTATGATGCTAATCCAGAAACGTAGGAGGTGTTTCAACTTTCTTGTTTCTTCTGAAGTAGCCATCTTTCTTTCTTTCTTTCTTTCTTTCTTTCTTTCTTTCTTTCTTTCTTTCTTTCTTTCTTTCTTTCTTTCTTCTTTCTTTCTTTCTTTCTTTCTTTCATCTTTCTTTAGGGTTTTAAAGTTAGATACGCACTAAGGTATTTCATTTTTTAGGAGTTATGATGAATGGAATTGTTTCTCTTAGAACTTTCTCACTTTTTTATTCTTAGGGTATAGGAAAAGTCACTGATTTTTGAACATTAATTTGGTAACCTGTTATTATGCAGAACTTATGTTTCCAGGACTTTCTTGGTGGAGTTTTTAGGGTCTTTCAGGTATAGAATCATAACATCTGCAAATAATTCTTCTCTTATTTGTGTCCCTTTTATCTCCCCCTCTTGTCTTATGACTGTACCTAAAATTTCAAGTGGAATATTTAATAGAAGTGTTTAGAGTGGACAGCCTTGCCTAGTTCCTGATTGAAGTGGGGGAAAGCTTCAAGTTTTTCAACATTTAGGATGATCCTTGCTATAGGCTTGCTGTATATACACTTTTCTTATGTTGATGTAAGTTTCTTCCATTCCTATTGTCTCCAGGACTTTTATCATAAAGGGATATTGGGTCTTGCCCAAAGCTTTTTCTGCATCTATCAAAGTGAATCATGTGATTTTTGTCCTCAGGTTTGTTTATATGATAGATTGCATTTATTGATTTGTGTATATTGAACTAACCTTTGTGTCTGCAATAAACCTACTTGATCACAGTGAATGATCTTTTTGATAAATTTCTGAATCCAGTTTGCTAATTTTGGATGAGGATCTTTAAATAAGTGTTAATTAATGATATTGCCTACAGTTTCCTTTTTTTATTATGTCTTTATTTGGTTTGGGATCAGTGCAGTGTTA
This sequence comes from Typhlomys cinereus, assembly GCA_023101885.1. Lineage (NCBI taxonomy): Eukaryota > Metazoa > Chordata > Mammalia > Rodentia > Platacanthomyidae > Typhlomys > Typhlomys cinereus. The sequence goes on from JALPQD010000398.1 coordinate 1,913,618, forward strand.
CCCTTGTAGAAATCTGAAAGTTTTTCTTCCTTTGATAGTTTAGTGAATACTTTAAGAAGTAGTGGTGTTAGTTCCTTAAATGTCTGGTAGAATTCTTCACTGAATCTATCAGGTACTAGCCTATTTTTGGTGAGGAAATATGTAATCACATCTTTAACTTCTTCAATTGATATTAAACTGCTTAAGTAATTCAATTCATTCTGACCATTTTTTGGTAAATTGTATGTACTAAGAAATTCATCCATTTGTTTCTGATTATCAAATTTTGTGCAGTATAGTTATTTAAAATATGACCTCATAATTATCTGAATTTCTTTGGGATCGGTTGTAATAACTCCATTTTCATCTGTAACTTTATTAACTTGTATTTTCTTATTTTTAGTTTTGGTTAATTTGGCCAGGAGTTTATCATATTGATGATTATTTTCAAAGAACCAGCTCTTTGTTTGCTTAATTCTTTGTATAACTTTCCTTATTATAATTTTGGATATTTCTCGCCTGATTTTATTAGTCTTTGCTCATTTATTGATTTTTGGATTGGATCGTTCTTATTTTCCTAGAGCTTTAAGTTGCATTGTTAAACTACTTTACTTGTGATTTTCTATTTTTTTATATAGGCAGTGACTGCTATAAACTTTCCTCTTCGGACAGCCTCCATCATGTCCCAGAGATTTTGATATGTTGTGTTTTCATTATCATTCACTACTAGGAATTTTGAAATTTCTATTTTGAATTCTGCCTGAATTCATTCCTCATTCAGTATCATGGTATTTATTTCCAAGAATTTCTGTATTTTCTGTAATTGCAAAGATTATAAACAGGAAGGAAGGGGAAGGAGGGCCCCACCAGCAACAAGGAGAGAGGGGATCACTGCTACACCAAAGAAAATAGGTCCACGATCAAGTCCTGCAAGTAAGTAATGAGACATCTGGTTAAGCTCACAGACTATCCTTCCTGGTCAATTGGGTATGATCTCAACAGAAAGGGAGGTCATACAGTCTGGCAGATAGGAGGTAGCCATTTTACAAATGGGAGACTGATCCCCCCTCCTCACCGTGGTCTCCTACTCTTATTCCATCTACCTTTGAATCTTCTCTTATGATAAGACTTTATTTTAACAGCCTTTTGTCTTGGCCAGTGGGTGACATCCAATACCTATCAGGATGGAGCTAAGGGGGGGTGCAGGAGCAGCAAAACTGAATAAAAAAATCAACAAACCGTAATTTAGAACATCAGAGACTCTATATCAATCACCTGGAACTAGGCCAGCCTAATCACTCCCCATCCTAAAGCTTAGGGAAATTTGCAGAAGAGGGCATTTTATCTCTGGCCAGGGGACATCCAATCCCCATTAGGATGAAGCCAAGTGTGGTTCAGGAGCAGCAAAATTGAAAAAAAATCAACAAACCATAATTCAGAGCAACAGAGACTCTACATCAACCACCTGGAACCAAGCCATGCCTAATCTCTCCCCATCCTAAAGCTCAGGGAAATTTGCGGAAGAGGAGGTGGTAAGATTGTAAGAGCCCAAAGTCGGGGAGGAGCAATGATATGCAAGATACTCCATACAAGTTAGGTCCAAAGTAATCATAATAGGACTTTGCATGACCTGCACAATGACCAACATATCATTGAACCCCCAAAGTCTAGCATGGATCACAGACACTATGATCCTTAGAGGCAAGGGACTAACAGTCATAATAGTGTTCCTATACTAAAGAGCTCCAGGCAATGCCACTGGGTGCTTACACCTCATCAGAGAGGAGAACCCAGAGGGATGTTTGACATGCACATTATAGGATGCTCCAGGAATGCGGGGAGGGCACTGGGAGAAAGGGAGGGAGAGGGGAAAGGAAAGGGAAAAGGTGGGGAGGGAGAAAGGGGATCCAGGGAGGGGTGGAGGGAGGGAAGGGAATGGGGTAATTGTCAACTTTGTATGAGTGGAACAAATAAAAAACATAAATCAATCTGTAGTTTTTATAATTAAAATAATTAACAATATTCAATAGTAATAGTTTTATTTATTTTCAGTCTTAGCCACTAACTTTTTGTCTTTTACCTTGCCTTCCAAGAACATAGGAAAGAGTGCATTATCACTTTTTGAAGAGATGAATTATATAATCATATATTTTAACGCTGTCATTAGGCCATCTACTGAAATTTCTCTGTTACTTAAAGACTGTCTCTTTAGTATAGTAATAGGACAGACTATGCTTTAAGTTGTTAATCATCTATGAAACTCTGCTCTATAATTTAGGATGAAGCAAGCTGTGTATTCTCTAGTACTGTTCATGTATGGATCAGCACATTTTATTTGTTTAATTACACTATTAAGCATTTGTACATAAACAATTAATAGGACTATAGAGTCAGAAGTTCTATAAAACAGTTTCCAATAGAATCTCTTCCATGTGCACCAAGGACTGTTAACAATGAACTAAGAGTGCAAGTGAAAAAGTGCCATTCTTTTATAATAATTTGATTAGATAAATTTAGCTCATTGATTTACAAGAGAGAGCTCTAAGTGGATCACTTATAACTGAACTGTAGCAATGTAGCAATAAAGTTTGGCTTGATTAAAGTCAGATACATATAGTTATATACCTTTTTCATATATTTATAATCAATGGAAGATTTCCTAGATTGGTATACTTGTATAATTTAATGGATGTTACTTCAATATTTTTATATATACATACTCTATACATTAATTATATACTTGCATCCATTGCACTTCTGACTTTATTTATTATTCCACTTTTCACTCTCTGACAATTTATCACCTTTAGTTTTGCATTTCATCTCTCTTATCTAACTCCATCATTTTCCTCTAGTAAAAAAGAACATGCTACATTATAAGTGTTATTAAATCCAATTTCCTTAAAATTTTCATCCTTTAGTAGAATGCATTTTCCTGTCTTTAACAAAAGTGATTTTTTTTGTTAAATGTTGCTCGTGTGTGTGTGTTATATTTTGTTTTATATATATAGCAAAGAATATCTTTCATATGCCCATTTCATTTAATTGTAATATACATGCAATATAGTGATAATATTGTAGTCGTGTTTTAATTTCCAGAGGATGTTCACATTGAAATCTGCAATGGTCATATTGGTTTACTGTCCTGAAGAGCTTTACCAGCACTTTCTGTATTTAGTCTTTTTGATTTTTTTATTTATAGATGTGAAAAATACCTCACATTTATTTTAATTTACATTTTTCTTTTTTGTGATTTTTAAAAAAAAATATTTTCTGTATGTCACCCCCGCGCCAGAGACAAAAAGCTATTAAACTGGAGTCTTATTATAAGAGCACATTCAAGGGTAGATGTAATACTTATACCCAAAAGTGGAATCGCAGAGCCCATCACGATGGAGTGAAAGCATTACAGGAGCAACAAAATTGCAAAAGAAAATCAACAAACCATAATCCAGAACTTCAGAGACTCTATATCAACCACCTAGAACTAGGCCAGACTAATCTCTCCCCATCCTGAAGCTCAGGGAAATTCGCAGAAGAGGGGGCGGTAAGAGTGTAAGAGCAAAAGGATGGGAGGAGTAATGATTTGCAAGATACTCCACACAAGTTAGGGCCGAAGCAATCATAATTGGACATTGCATGCCCGGCGCAATGTCCAACACACTATTGACCTTACAAAGTCTAGCGTCTGCTAAAGGCACCAAGATCCTTGGAGGCAAGGAATTGACAGCCACAGTAGTGTTCCTATGCTTAAGGGGAACACCGGAAAGGGTTCAGGGAAAGGCCACTGGGTCCTTGTATGTCATCGGAGAGGAGGGCCCAGAGGAGAGTCAGGCATGCACAAGAAAGGACTCTGGGAATTGGGGCGGGAGGCAGGGGGGGATGGGGAGGGAGAGGTGAGGGAGGGGGAGTAGGGGGTTCGGGGGAGGAAGAGGGAGGGAGGGAACTGGTGCACCTATTAAGTTTGTATGAGCTGAAATAATAATAAAAATGTATTATAAAAAAAGAATGTCTTTCCAAATCTAACAAAAAAAATATTTTCATTTCTTTAGAGTTCTTTTTTTCCCAGTAATTTATTTATTTATTTTGTCCACTCAAACAAACTTAATAGGCACCTCAGTCCCTCCCTCCCCCTTACACCCATCCCCGTATCCCCCCCTTCCTCCACTGTTCTCTCCCTTCCCTCCCCACTCCCTCTCTCCCAGCACCCCTTCCCCCATCCCTGGAGCATCCTTTAATGTGTATGTCAAACTTTCCCCTGGGTCCTCCTCTTTGATGAGGTGTAAAGACTCAGTGGCATTTCTTAGAACTCTTTCTTGTGTTCCCCTTAAGTATAGGAGCACTATTGTGGCTGTTAATCCCTTACTTCTAAGGATCCTAGTGCCTTTAATCCATGCTAGACTTTGAGGGGTCAGTGATATGTTGGACATTGTGCAGGTCTTGCAAAGTCTTATTATGATTACTTCGGCCATAACTTGTGTGAGGTATCTTGCATATCGTTGCTCCTCCCCATCTTTGGGCTCTTACAATCTTACTAGCCCCTTCTTCCTCAAATTTCCCTGAGCTTCAGGATGGGGAGAGATTAGGCTGACCTGGTTCCAGGTGGTTGATGTAGAGTCTCTGATGCTCTGAATTATGGTTTATTGATTTTTTTTTCAGTTTTGCTGCTTCTGAACCACCCTTGGCTTCATCCTGATGGAGATTGGATGTCACCTCCTGGCCAGAGATAAAAAGTTGTTAAATAGACTCTTATTATAAGAGTAGATTCAAAGGTAGTTGGAATAAGAGTAGGAGACTGTGGTGGGGGGAGAGTCAGTCTCCCATTTGCAAAATGATTATCTTCTATCTTCCAGACTCTATGCCCTTCCTTTCTGGTGAGATCATACCCATCAGTTGCAAGTGACCAGGAAGGAAAGTCTGTAAGCTTAACTAGATGTCTCATTACTTACTTGCAGTCCTTGATGGTGGCCTATTATCTCTGCTATAGCATGAGCCCTTCTCTCCTCGTTTCTGGTGGGGCCTTCCTTCCCCTTCCCTCCAGTTTATAATCTTTGCATTAATTTGCATTTTTCTGATGATCAGAAATACTGAACATTTTTTGTGTACCTATAGCCATTGATAATGCCTTCTCCAGTACACCATCTATTTTATTTTTATTTATTATTTATTATTATTATATTTATTTATTTTTTTCCCAATCATACAAGCTTAATAGGTACCCTGGTCCCTTCCTTCCCTCCACCCCTCCCCGGTACCCCCAACACCCTCCCCCCTTTTCCCCTTCCTTTCACACTCTCCCTTCCTTTCTCCCAGTGCTCCCCCTTCCCCCCGTACATTTCCCTAGAGCATCCTTTAGTGTGAATGTCAAACTTCCCACTGTGTCCTCCACTCTGGTGAGGTGTAAGGACTCAGTGGCATTACTCAGAGCCTTTCTTGGGCTCCCCTTTAGTATGGGAACAATATTATGACTGTTAGTCCCTTAGCTCTAAGGATCCTAGTGCCCATGATTCATGCTAGACTTTGGGGGGTTGTTGACATGTCAGTCATTGGGCAGGTCATGCAAAGTCTGATTATGGCTATTACGACCCTAACACATGTGGAATATCTTGGGCGTCATTGCTCCTCCCCATCTTCAGGCTCTTACAATCTTACTGCCCCCTCTTCTGCAAATTCCTTGAGCTTTAGGATGGGAAAAGATTTGGCTGCTCTGGGTCCAGGTGATTAATGTAGGGTCTCTGATATTCTGAATTGTGGTTCTTGTTGTTTCCAGTTTTGCTGTTCCTGCACTGCCTTTGGCTCCATCCTGATTGGTATTGGCGGTCACCTCCTAGCCAGAGATGGAATCTTACTATAAGGGTAGATTCAAAGGTAGATGGAATAGGAGTAGGAGACAGCAGTGAGAGGGGGGTCAGTCTCCCATTTGCAGGATGGTTACCATCTATCTGCCTGACTCTATACCCTTCCTGATTGATGAGATCACACTCCTCAATCGCAAATGACCAGGAAGGAAAGTCTGTGAGCTTAACCAGATGTCTCAGTACTTATTGGCAATACTTGATGGTGACCTATTTTCTCAACTATAGCATGATCCTCTATATCCTTATTTCTGGGGGGCTCTCCTTCCCCTTCCCTCTTGTTTATAATCTTTGCAATTACTGTAGGTATTACAGAGAATTAATCTCTGAATATGTGACTAAGAAGTTTTGGTACTAAGATCCACATATTAGGGAGTACATAAGATGGTTAATCTTCTGCGTCTGGGATACCTCACTCAATATAATTTTTTCTAGTTCCATCCATTTCCCAGCAAATTTCATTAACTCATCTTTTTTGATGGCTGAGTAGTATTCCACTGTATAAATGTACCACATTTTTCTTAGGCACTAATCAACTGTTGGGCAGTTGACTCCATGACTTTGCTCTTGTAAATAGTGCTGGTATGAACATGGTTGTGCTTGTGTTTTTGAGGTCAATTTTTGCTTTATGAGGGTATAGTCCCAGAAGTGGAATTAGCAGGATGCAGAGATTGTCAACAAAGTCTTAGCAAATCAGACTCAAAAAGATCATTCACTGTGATCAAGTAGGCTTTATCCCAGGCACACAAGTTTGGTTCAACATACACAAATCAATAAATATAATTCACCATATAAATGAGTCCAAAGTCCAACACTACATGATACTCTCCATAGATGCAAAAAAAGCTTTTGGCAAGATCCAATAGCCTTTTTATTATCAAAACCCTAGAGACAGTTGGAATGGAAGGAACCTTAATCAACATAAAAGCTGTATACAAGCAGTAAACAGCAAGTTTTATACTCAATGGGGAAAAACTTGAAGCATTCCTGCTTTGATCAGAAACTAGACAAGGCTGTTCACTCTCACCACTTCTATTCAATATTGTACTTGAAGTCTTAACCGGATCCATAAGACAAGAGAGGGAGATAAAAGGGAATCAAATCAGCAAGGAAGAAATTAAGTTATCTCTATTTGCAGATGATATGATCTATACCTGAGTGATCTTAAAAACTCTACCACGAAACTTCTGGAACTCGTACTGAAGTTCAGCAGGGTATCAGGTTACAAAAAAACTTGCAAAAATCAGTGGCCTTCTTATACGCCCAGAATGAAAAAAGTGAAAAAAAACCTGAGAGAAACAATCCCATTTACTATAGCCCCTAAAAAAATGAAATACGTTGGTGTAACCTAACCAAGGAAGTAAAAGACCTTTACAATGAAAACTTTAAAACCCTAAAGAAAGAAATTACAGAAAACACTATAAGGTGGAAAGACCTCCCATACTCCTTTGATCAGCAGAATCAACATCATAAAAATGACCATCCAAAAGCAATATACAGATTCAATACTATACCAATCAAAATCCCAAAGAAATTCTTTGAAGAAATTGACCAAAGAACCCTAAAATTCATATGGAAGGACAAAAGACTCAGGATAGCAAAAACAATCCTGAGTAACAAAAACACTGCTGGAGGTATCACCATACCAAACCTTAATCTATACTACAAATCCATAGTAATAAAAACAGTCTGGTACTGGCTCCAAAATAGACACATAAATTAATGGATAAGGGTTGAAAACCCAGATATAAGCTCACACAATTACAGCCATTTGATCTTTGACGAAGGGGCCCAAACTATCCAATGGAAAAAGAACAGCATTTTCAACAAATGGTGCTGGCAAAACTGGATCTACACATTCAGAAGATTAAAACTGGACCTGTACTTGCCACCATGCACAAAAATTAATTCCAAATGGATCATGGACCTCAATATTAGGCCAGAGACTAAAAAAAACAAACCTTAGTTGAAAAGGTAGGGAACTCCCTTGAGCTGAATGGGCTTGGCCAACAGTTCCTAAACAGAAATCCAATAGAACAGTCACTATAATCCACACTCAACAAATGGCATCTTATGAAATTAAAGAGCTTCTGTTCAGATAAAGAGAATATAACCCCAGCAAAAAGGCAGCTCACAGTATGGGAGAAAATCTTCGCTAACCACATATCTGATAGAGCTCTATTATCCAGAGTGCACAAAGAACTTAGAAAACTTAACACCAAGGAGATAAATGTCCCAATTTAAAAAAATGAGCCTAGGAATTCAAACGAAACTTTTCCAGATACAAAATTGAAATGTCTAACAAATATCTTTAAAAAGGCTCCACATCCTTAGCCATCAGAGAAATGCAAATCCAAACTTCCCTGAGATACCATCTCACCCTGGTGAGGATGGCAAAAATCCACAATACAAACACCAAATGCTGGAGAAAATGTGGCATTGGTGGTGGGAATGCAGGCTTATACAACCACTCTGGCGATTGGTTTGGTGATTTTTTAAAAAGTTAAAGATTGAAATTCCATTTATTTTAAAGTTGTATTCTCAACCCTGTGCTCTATCAACTGCTATGTCCCTGGAAACCCACGGTTTTCCTAATTCTGCAACTGTTTTCCTAAGTCCATGCCCTTCTTCCATCCTTGTCCCTATAAATCCCCAAGGATGTCTGCAACTTTTTATTTCTCCTTGGATACCAAGAAAGCAATCAACTCATTTAAAAAAAAATAGATCCTGAAGCTGTAAAGGAAACTCTCATAAAAAAATTAGATTTCTAACAAGTATCTTAAAAAAATGCTTAATTTCCTTGATCATCAGGTAAATCCAAACTAAAAATATCCTGGGATCCCATTTTGCCCCAGTCATATTTGATTAGATAAATAAAACAGACAACAATGAATACTGGTAAGGATGTAGCCAAAAGAGGATACTTTGTTGGAGAGAGTGGTATGGTCACTTTGGAAATCAGTGAAGACATTCGTCAGAAAGCTAAAAATGGAATTATCATACAGCTATATTACTTTTGGGACTCTACATCTAAAGGACTCTACATCTTATTGCAAAGACATGTATTCACTCATGTTCCTTGAAGTTCTATTCACAATAGTAAATAAATGTAACCAGCCAACATGCCCATCAGCAGAGGAATGGGTAATGAAACTATGCACAATGGAATACTATTCAACCATCATGAAGAATGAGATTATACAATTTTCTTGTAAATTAATGGAATTAGAAAATATAATATTATGTGAGGTTTCTCAAACACAGAAGGACAAACACCATATATTCTCTCTAATAGATGATCACTAGGGTGAAAACCTAGACTGGAGTTTTGCCTTGGAATTCCTACAACAGAAAACTTGAAAGGGATTAATGAGAGAGAGAGGAGGCCATGGGGGAAGGGAGTATACTTGTTACTTTACTGTGAGAAACAACTCAGTCTCAAAGGGAGAAAGAAAGTATTATTTAGCTTACAGTTCCAGAGGGGAGATTCAGTCCATTGTAGCAGAAAAGGCCTGGTTAGTTGGCAGAAGCTGGAGGTGGCTTAGGTCACTTAGACATAATGGGGGCCCAGACTGCTGCTAGCTTAAGAGCAGAACAAGTCACTCAAGCAAGGTGCAACTAACCAACCTCAAGGCCTACCCACTATGGCTGCCTTCCTCCAACAAGGCTCCACCTCCTAAAGGTGCTTTGACTTTCCCAAATATGTAAGATTCAAACACATGAGCCTGTGGGGGGCCACTAGCATTTCAATCTATATCACTCCATCCCTGGTCGAAATTGGTCCATTGACATTGGTCTATAATAATACCAAAAACCAGTAGGATACACTCCAAATCCATGTACAACAGAAGAACCCCTTTTTGAAACCACCTCAGTTCCAAAGGACTTCAGCTTCCTCACCTCCAGCACAGGTATCCATAAAACACATCATTCTTTTGAGATGGCTCCTCTCATGGTATATAGTTCTCATTGGTAGATGTCCCACATTGGCTCTGACATCTCTAATATCTTCACTTCTCGATGGTAAACCAGGCTTTAACTCCACATCATAAAGTACTCTTCTTGGACTTCTAAACTCCACATTTCCTTGCCACACATTGCCTGGTTTCTGCCATTCTCTGAAACCTTGGAGGAAGAATCCATGACATGATCCCTCTTGTGTCTTTGATGCTTCTAAAGTCAAGACCCTCTTGTGTCTTTGATGCTTCTAAAGTCAAGACACTGTTACTAACTTCTGTTATAATCTCCAGGTGGAAATTGCTCCCTGTAATCACACCTAATTCAGCTTCTGCATGTTGACTCTTAGAATCTCTTTTGGGCAATTGCTTTGTTTGAGGAGAAGTAGAAATTCCTTCAGATCCCTGAAATTTAACTCTTTCCTTCCAAAAGAATCTTCATTCTTATGGGTGGGAGCCTCCCCAGAGTATCTTGCTGTCAAGATAGACTCTTCTATTTTCCAAATTGAGAACAGATTTTGATTTACTAATGGAACTCATCTCTTTAAAAATAGCCACCATCTCCTGTCTGCCTTTTCTGTAAGCTTGCCTTCACATTTTCCTTCCTCAAACTTTACAATTTTCAACTTTTCCTACCTAATTTCCTTCTCTTTTTCTTTATAACTATGAACAAGAATACTAGAAAGTAGCCATGCTATACTATCAAGACTGTCTTGTCTTGAAACTTGAATTTAGCTTTAGGCAAGCTTCCAGAACAAGGTAGAACTTCACTGAATTCTCAGCCAAAGGAACACTTGATTTGCTCTAATAAAGTTATTAGTACTGTCTTTGCTTTCCTCTAGATCATCATAAATTTTGCCCCATACCCAAGACATAAAGGTTTTCCCAGCACAAAGTTCCAAAGTTCTCTGTATTTCTCCCAACAAACATTTCCAAATTCCCACTAGCTACATCAGAGCAATTTCTTTACCTTCATAAACAACAGCCCCACTTTTTGGTACCTTATTCTCAGTCTCACACAGCAACACCCCACTTCTCTGGAACCAATTTTCTCAACTTCAAAACACTTCACGTTATGGTACCAGATGCTCTTAATCTCACAGCAATACCCCACTCTTAGTACCAGTTCCTGTACCAGTTATTCTTTCCTGTTGCTGTGAGATACCACTCAGGCTCAAACAATTTAAAGGAAGAGAGATTTATTCAACTCATGGCTACAGAGGGGAGATTCAGTACATCATAGCAGAAAAGACATGGCCAGCTGGCAGAAGCTGGAGATGACTTAGGTCACTATAGACACGATGGAGGACCAGGGATGCTGCTAGCTCAAGAGAAGATTTGCTAAATGAAGCAGTTTGGGGCTAACCAACCTCCAGTTCTGTGATTGTCTTCCTCTAGCAAGGCTCCACCATGACTTTGCCAAACAACTGAAGATTTAAACACAAGAGCCTGGATGACAACTCACATTTCTAACCATGACAAGTAGGATGAAGGATTTAGAGGAGGAGATATAAGATGCTGCAAGTGGAAGGTTGAGAGAGGGAATAATGGGGGAAAATACTTAGAGGGCATCATTGGATGAGCTGTAGGAGCAGATGAGGAAGTAATAGAAAAACCCTAGGAACGTGGGATACAACCAGACAGGAATCTTCTATGGTACTTGTATGTGAAAAAACTATTTTTATTAAAAAAGAAAAAAGGACAATAATAGATGGTCCCTTTACAGTATAACAGAGAGAGGAAGATTGGGGAATACAATAACTTTAAATGTTTCAACCCTTGTTGTAACTTCACAGTTCTGGGCCTCTAATTCCTTTTGAACTTCCTTTTGTAACTAGTGAGATACAGGAGCAAGACTCTGTTTTGCCTTATATGGATAAACAACTTTCCTAGAAAATTTATTGAAAAGCCTGTCTTCAGGTTACTAATTTTTATTCTGTCTGATCCATCCTATGTATATTTCTCCATTTCCTCTCCAAACTCTTTGAATTTTCTCAAAAACAATTATGCAATATTTTCTCATAGCTTTCTCAAACTGTTTATTGCTTGATCAGTTGCTTTATTTTGAATACTCAATGAGATCATGTTTCCCTGAAAATTGTTAATGAGGTGTCATATGAGCATTGATGGATTAGATGTCTGTTTCAGTAATTTCACTCTGATTTTGTGTCTATGAATCCAGAAATTCTTAGAAGGCTGCTTAATCTGTGATATTATTATATGTCTATTTCAGTTCTAGATGATAATCCAGCCCAGATTTACCAGAAGCTATCTCAAAGTTTTGTCATCATTTAAGCTGTGTGGTGGTGGCTGTAGGGGGAAATCCAAGTTGCTACCTATATCACATGTATTGTTAGTGGACAGAAGAGTTTCACCCTCTGCCTGTTTCATTGTGGGGTCAACGTGGTACTATATGTAGTTCCTGGCTTATTCACCATTGGATTTTGCCTGACTGGGAACACAGTCACCATGGTATGCCAGCTTCGGGCCCCTCTATCATGTCATGTCCATGGCAACTAGTGATGCCACCTGTATTACGCCTTTAGCCCACAGCCCACTTACACGGGGAAACACTAGGGAAATGCTCAGGCCAACACATATCTTGACTGCCTAATTCCAAGAGGCACCTGTGGCCCAAGACTACTATAACTAGCCATATGTGGTGCTACATGAAAAGAAGTTTGAAAAACTGGGACCATGAGATTGATGCTTTTATAAGGGTCTATTTATACATAGATCTTTGGGTTGGGGCTATTAAATTCTGCCTATCATATATTTTTCCAGACCCACTAGTAATTTCCAGGGAAAATTCTTGTACTTATCACCCTGTCTTAACTGCAGTTAATGGGATCTCCATCACACTGAGTAGTTCAAAATTGGAGTAGAGTTAGAGAAAGTAGATCCTTGATCAAGTTATGCTGTAAACTGAGGCCTACATTAAAGCTGGAAGTGATACAATTTAACCAATCATGTCTGTAGAGCACACATCCCTGACTGGCGGTAAGGAACCACAGATGTGAGCACTGACCTGATGACAGACATGTAGTCTGAAGTTGGAGTTGGGGAAAATACTTTGGCTTCCACAGCTAGCAGAAAGTTGGATTGAAGTAGAGCTCAGAAGTCGCATGGTCTCAAGAGAGTAGATTTAATCCAGTCTCAATCCAGGACTGAAATAGTGAAACTCAAGTGTGTCCTATAAGTGCATAGGTTTTTGTTTGATGCCAAATCTGATCTTGAAGCTTTACCATCTTGTTATTACACACTTGTTCTTTTTGAGAGAATTCTTAATGTATTCTATAAATAAATCTAGGAGAAAACCCATGATTTGACAATTTTATCTCCCTCTTTATAAATACTTTCCTTTTCTGATGATACAAATAATATATTTAGCATTGTCAATTTCTTTTAACCATTTGGGATTTTTGAAAAAAATCAATAAGTTGGATCAAGAAAAATAATTACAATAATAGTTTAATATGAAGTAAAAGCAAGTAAATAACAAGCCTAAATATTTGAAGTGTGTGTTTAAAACCCACTTTTATGCATAATAAGTTTTTTAGTTTTCTGTTAAAACTTTTAGATATACCAGATAAGTCATATGAGTTCATGCCTGTCTTAATTTTAGTTATACTAATATAAGATTTTATCTACTGAAGTTTGTACTTTTTGGTTAGCCTTTGGCATAAGAAAGAAGGATAACTGTATCATAACTTATGTGAAATTATGCTACATAAAATATAGGCTCATTTTAGATTCTGCATAAAAGGTATTTATTGACTGCAACGTGTTTTCATTGAAGTTTTTTTTTTTTCTATTGCAACTGCATTCAGAATCAATAAGTTTCAGGAAATACTTACCACATCTTAAATTAGAGATGAAAATTTGCTTTCAAAATAAAATAAAAGCATAGTTCTAGTGTTTGCCTACCTTTATGTTATGTGATCAGAGTCTTATCACAAAATTAACATAAATAATGTGGTTATATTACTTTACTTTAGTTGGCTTTAGGTGAATAACATTCAATTACCTAAAATCATATGTAGTTTAAACTTGTATATTTTAAGCTAAACATCACTGTAGGTATTTGAAGTTCATAACTGTTTTTACTATGGATAAGAGGATGCTGAAGGCTTCATTTTTATTTGTGTGTGTGTGTGTGTGTGTGTGTGTGTGTGTGTGTGTGTATCAGAGAGTAATATGTGGATGACCAAGTGTGTCTTCAGGAGTCATCCTGGATTGCTTCTACCACCTTTTTGCTTCATTCTGGAATTTCCCAGACTCTGCCCTGGTGGGCCATTTCTGACTGACATTTTCCCATGGGACCCTAGTGCCTGGTTGTTCTGTTTACTATGCAGACTCTTAGTTCCTAAGCCATCTCTCCAACCCAAGGTTTTAAATTGAGTTCAAATTTTACACAGCTCACAACTTTTTTTTTTTTTTTTTTTTTTTTAAATTTTTTTTTATTATTATTTATTCAACTGTGTGTATGTGCGCGCGCGTGTGTGTGTCTGTGTGTGTATGTGTGTGTGTGTGTGTGTCTATGTATGTGTAGAACCACGGACGAATTCGCGAACCACCATGGACTCCTCCACCTCCTTCTGCCCTGGGATTCACAGGCTCCGCCCTACCAGGACCAGAAGCGCAGGCCGCCCCCGCTTCCGCTTCCGCCTGGCGTCTATACGTGAGATCTGGGATCCGAACTCAGGACCTTTCGCCTGCAAGGCGGAGGCTTAACCCCTGAGCCACCTCTCCAGCCCAGCTCACAACTTTTAATCAAGTCCTCAAAAACACTTAACATTCGTGTGCTTGAAGATGTAATCGAAACAAAAGAATATCATGTGTTTACCATTCTCTATTTTATGAATTTTATATTTGAGTAATATTTTTCATAGTAAGGTAATAAATATTTCATATACCTTTGTTCCTTTTCTCTGCTGGGAGTGGACCAACAACATGAGTATCATTAAGTGGTTCAGTTGTATGCGATTGCTAATCTGCCTTCTGAGTGAATTTGCCCTTCCCCATTTAATTCAGCTTTTTTCCTCTTATCTTCATTTACTATAAAATAAGCTAAATGTGGATTGTAAAAGTATTGCAATTACTTTTAGTCTGTTATTTGTCCAGAATAGCATTTGAGGTGGACACAGTCTAAAGCAATGTAAAATATAATATGAGAACAGAGAAAGTTTAAATTTGAAGAATACAATTCCCAGAAGAACTTAGGGATGTCATAGATAAAAGCATTTCTGGCAAACAAAAATTATAAGGGAAGAGATACATTTTAGCCTCATATAAAGCTGTTTTTCTACTCAAGAGAAAGCTTTTTAAAAAATATAATATGACTTGAGTGCTCATCTGTACAGCGTGTTGTGCATCTCACTTTTATTGTCCTGGATCCCACCGCTGTTAAGTCAAGTGTAGTATGAGAAATGGAAATTTTCTTTTTAACTTCAGTGTAGCTGCCAAACACTCCCCCTCGGGTCTATGTTCACCAAAACAATTATCACCTTGGACATGTGCTAAACCTTGGTAATCTCATTTGCACTTAAATACTGTCTATGTAAGTGAATAATTGCTTATCTTTCAGGTAAGATTGCACACACACACACACACAGAAAGAGAGAGAGAGAGAGAAGCAATTTATTAGGATATTTTTATGAAAGCTTGCCTAAGAGTTTTCACAAATCATTACATCAGGGTAATTAATCTTATAAATGTGTACAAGGAGGACTGTCCACATTAACCCAGTTACGACCTTTTCTTCTCCACCTCTTGTTCCAAATGCTTTTCCTAAGCCAATATCATTCAAATTGGCCTAAAAAATGCTGTGATTTGGCATTCTATGACACTAGCCTGATTGTATACAAGGAGAATATTTCCTATAATCAAGAGCGGGGGCATGGCATAATAGTATTAAAAGGACATGGGCATGTTTATATATACTTGAGCTGAAATTGTGGTTGGATTTCATGCTTGCTTTGGAAAAAGCTTTGTAAATCTCAGCTTCTACATGTTTCCAATAATGCAGATAATCATGGCCTGCAGAACTTTAAGGATTCTGGTCTAAGACACAGTCAAAAAGATGAAGAATCAACAGAAAAATACCAATTCGAAATCCAACATTTTAGCCAGAATGTTCTACTGTTATCTTTATTTTTTCCATAGATTACTGTTCTTCCAAAGAATATGGAGACCCTTGAGGATGAAAAACAACAACATAAATAACAACAAAAAATTGATGTATTCCTAGCCTATCAGGAATAGAGGAAGAGTTATTTTATTCTGAACAAAATACTTAGCATAGATGAGGTTGTGAAAACTTTTCGAGACTCTTTGATAGCTCATCTACTGCTCAGTTTCCAATCACTCATTTTCCCCTCAGTCCAGATTCTGTTTTGTACATTACAGAACATTTCATGTATTGACAGGGCAGAGAGTGGTAACACATATTTGGAGAATAAATAAGAAATTATTGTATTTGAAGAAATGAAAAAAACTGAATTCCTCTTTCTTTCTCTTGATGAGTATTCATTTTTACATTGTAGAATCCTGATGTTATATCTCTTTAGCACTCAAAACAGTTTGCTGTTAAATATGAGTGATTGTCTTTATCAAGCTGAAGCCCTTTCATGCCATTTTTATAACAGCAAGAAGAAATTAAGGAAGAAAGAGAAAGAAGATGAAGAGTGCTTATTGATGCTACTGTAATCAGGGTAATACTCATAAAGGGTTAATGAACATAAATTCAAAGTGTTAAGAATGAACTTGCCTTTTATTTTGTTTTATGAAGAAATTGAAGCGAACTCCAGAGTTGATAGGTTAGATTATAGGAAACAAAGTAAGATTTACAAAGTGTTATTTTAACTATCTTTACTGATATGTTGTGTATACATAAAATATGTGACTTTACAGTGGCTGCATTTTTAATGATAACCTCTAAATGCCTAAGGAACACACTAGTGGACTTCACTTTTATCCAGCGGAGTAAACAACAAAGCAATTCACAACTTTACTTTTTAGTTGAGAAAAAGTGTTCTGAATAAAAGCAAGAGAAATAATTAAAAAAGAATCATGCTCTGCTAGAAAAAGAACAATGTTAGGAGATGATTTTAAGCATCCTCTCCTATTATCAAAAATATTTTACAGTTTCAGGTCATGCAAAGATTTGAAGGAAAATTGATGGGAAATTTCATTATTCAACTGTGCCATGTAAACACAAATTAATCATAGTCACAGGGTGGGCAAATGTAAGAATAAAACAGAATATTTTTTAGAATCTAATTGTTCTATACTACACAAAGTGATAATTTTTGCAAACAGTTACCAATATCATTCCACAGAAGCATAGTGCTAAAGTAAGGTAGTTAATGAGCTTCATGGAATCTTAGAATTATTTTAAAAATATCTTTTCAAAGAGATAAAATGACTGGCACTATTTTTGCTTAATTTCTTTTTCCCAGGTATTCCACCATTTCTGGGCAGATCTAATTTACTGTAAATTCCCACCACAGGTTTCTTGCATTTTCACAGTAGTAACCTGAGACCCTGCTTCAAATACAGTTAAGCCCCTTAAAGGTGTTGAACACACAGTCTTGTCATTTTTAAGAGATACTTATTTATTTGCTCAAGGACAAGGTTGTTCAACTTAAGATGCGAGTTAAAAAAGTTTGTCTGGTGGAAGTACACAAATAATCTGAAGTGGTGTTTTATAGTTCAGTTGTTTTCTCAGACAGTCTATTGCACTGCAGTCTAGTCTGACACGAAACTTGATTTGTAACACATATTGACCTTAAACTCGTGAATTGGAATTCTGGTGTCATATAGTTGTATTTCTTTAGCACTAAGGACAAGCTGTTTCTAAATATGTACAATTGCCTCAGCTTTGAGCGCTGGATTATAGTCTTGAGCCACTATCTCTGTCTGATTTTTTTCCTCTCCAGCTCCAATGTTAAATTTCCAAACAACTTCCTTGCTCCCGAGTTACGAATCTGCATTCTGCAATATCTAATCAGAGAAACAATCAACCTTTTAGTGGAACAACAATTATAGAATGAAGCGAAACAACACCTATTACACCAAATGTATTGTGTTATGTTGAAATAAGCAGCTAAATAGAAATAGTCTGTCAACAGAGCTTCACGGAGTTTCTTTTCACTCTAACTGGAATTGCAGGTTTCTTTAGTTTCTCTGACAAAAGTAATGTTGTTGTGGAGAATTTAGAAGATGAATAAGTGTTCCTCTTTAAAATTCTAAAAAGAAATTTGTTTTTAAGGGGCTAGAGAGATGGCTCAGAGGTTAAAGCCTTTGCTTTAAAAGCAGAAGGTCCTGAGTTTGGATCTAGAATACCAATCAAACAGTGAGGCAAATATGGCTCTGGAAGGCAGATACAGGGAAACCCCAGAGCAAAGCTTCAAGGAGGTATAGCAACCCAGGATGATTCCCATTGTTGGTCGCTGTTCTCCACAGGCACACATACTCAAGTGCCAACTGGCACAAACATAAGTGCACAGGCACACACGCGCGTGCACACACACACACACAAAAATACACTTTCAAAAATAATTATGCATAGTAAAGAAGTAGTGTTTTTTAAGTCTTGTCAGTATTAGTCTCTAACTTTGAATTTTAATTACTTTAATTCATAGAATTAACCTTTAGGTCCCATAGGTTAATTTCTGAGGTGGAAGTGATATGTCTGTTTCAGAAGGCTTTTGGTTTCTTAACCCAAATACCAACCATTCCTTCTGAGATATTCAAGGGAAATATGCCATAGTTACAACATATTACAC
Organism: Typhlomys cinereus; assembly: GCA_023101885.1. Classification (NCBI taxonomy): domain Eukaryota; kingdom Metazoa; phylum Chordata; class Mammalia; order Rodentia; family Platacanthomyidae; genus Typhlomys; species Typhlomys cinereus. The sequence continues at coordinate 1,932,197 of JALPQD010000398.1, forward strand.
AATAAAGCTAGTATAAATTTCACATGCAGTTGTATTTAATTGACAACACTTTTTCTATGGTTACTTTATCTTGAAAATATGTATAATGTACATAGGTATAGGTAATTGTATAATGTAAAATATCTGTGTGATTACTGTCATTTTTCAAAACTATTGAATTGGCTGTTACTTATGTTTCTACAATGCATTTTTTCATTTTAATATGCTTTTTTAATTTTATTTATTCAATAGTGCAAGTATGCGTATGTGCGCGTGTGTGTATGTATGTGTGTGCATGTATGTGTGTGTGTGTTTAGAACCACGGGCGAATTCGGGAACCACCATGGACCGCCTCCACCTCCTCCTTGTTTACTCTACCTCAAAATTCGCAGGCTCTGCCCACCAGGACCAGAAACACAGGCCACCCCAGGTTTGGCCGGCGTCTATATGTGGGGTCTAGGATGCGAACTCAGGACCTTCTGCCTGTAAAGCAGAGGCTTAACCCCTGAGCCACCTCTCCAGCCCCTTAATATGATTTTTAATTCAATCAAATTTTATTAATTTCTTACTATACCTATTATTATATATTTTGTTTAACTAAAGGCATCCAGAATGCCTGCTATGGATAAGTGGCTATACTGTGAGATTTGTTATAATGATATATCTTTTGATAGTTTTGTTCTCTCAAAGTTTATATAATTCTAATAAATCAAGCACTGTTCAAAATTAAAAGCTGTATAGTATCATAGTATCCAAAGAAACATTACCAGATAAATGCCAATAGCAAGTGCATGATTTATTTTGCCAACTGGATTGATAACATAAAAAATATATTTTGTATTGTGCTATAAATTGATGTTTGTGACAAATTTGATAAATATTTTGTCAGTGAAAATGTACTGGATCTTGTGTGACACGTTTTAGTTTTTCTTAATGTTTCTATTTATTTTAGAATCAAGAAAAATTTAAAATATTAATGAGATTATTTTTATTTAAACAGACCTCTGAAGAAAATGGAGTGAAGATGTCTTAACAGTGAGAATATATGACTGCCACAGAGAAGTCATAGCAACAAACAAGAAACTGTTTTGAGATAGAAAACCAATAAATTAGAAAGGTAGTCATGAGAACCTCTTACCATGGGTAATTGCAAAGGTAACCAAGAGAAAGTTAGAAAGCAATTTACAATTTCAGTTGCTGCTACCCAGTCAGAGCCAGGAGTCCCGACCACTGTGTTCACTGGTTCCAAATCTAGTTACTGGAACAGAATTCTCTGAAAGTGACTCTTTTAATCCAAAGAAATGACTGTCTTTGGACCTCAGGAAACCATCAGAACTCAAATTACCACACAACCACTATTAGATGCCACCTGAGCTTAGGGTCAAAAGGCAAACACTTGATACTTTTAGAGTGGTACATGTGATGCTAAGTTGAGTTATCATCCTCCCGCAGTTTCAAAACCAGTGGATGTGGCAGTCACAACTCTCTGTACTTCCGGTGTGGGAATTATGGGAGGTATTCCCACTCCACAACCTTGGTCTATAGTGTCTATAGTGTCTATCCTGAATTCCGTTTTAACTTTGCCTATTCAAAAAATGAACCCTGAACTGCAGGCATGTGGCAGTCACTTAATACACATAATACTTATACTGATCTGGAAGATCTAGCAAAGTCTACTCTCTAAGGTACAGCCTTGAGAATGTAGAATCTGTAGAGTCCTGGCTGTACATGTAGGGCTGTCCAAGTCAAACTCCACATATTCAGAAGCAAGGTAATCATGTACTCACGTTGTGGAATCTGTGAAAGTCCCTTTGTCCATGGTTTTAGCTGAAGGTTTTTCGGTGAAAAGATTCAACATTACTCATGCTTGTTTCTGTGTACCTGATGAAATTACATCTAGCCAATGGATCCAGGATTATAGCTACCAAAACCACAACCTTATTTTCGACAGCTTTTGTTCCACATGACCTGGGGACATTTCCTTTTATGCTTCAAATCTTGGAGATGACAGACAAAAGCCCCAGCACCAAATTTTCTTAACATTTTGGATCAAAGAAATCCTTTCTCTGATGTTACAAGAAGAAAGAATGTCGGCGCTCCAAGGATAAATATTACTTGCAGGTGACTGTAATGGGACCACCTGGTAAACATCTTCTCCATACCTCTCAGATGCAAGCCCTTTGCTATTGGTGGGAAAAGCTTCACCATCACTTGTGTTTTTGCTTGATACTTGGAGTCAGTGCCATCTGTGTACCATAGCTCCACTGAAGTATCAAATAGTGCCATTGTCTCCTTTAGCAACTGAAATGCTTAGAAAAATAGAGGGATTTTACATTTGTGAATTTCTCAAATTCATCCTATCTGTTCATCCTATGAGACTGGAAAAATACTCTTATCCTTTAGCTCCAGAACCATGGTTTCTGGTCTGTACTGTATAGCCCCTCCTACATTTCTTCCAAAGAGTACTGCTGAAGATGCTTACTTTACATCCTACGGCTTGAAGGTTTCTGGTACCACAATCCTGATATCAGCTGCACTTATACTAAGGGACCTTGGGAAATCTTTAGCACCCATTAGGAAGACCCCTGAGTACCATGAGAACTTCATCCTGGCTAGCCTGAAAACACACTTCTTTGAAGGCTTCATATACCACATATACCACAAGTTGAGTGAAGAAAAATATAAAATATATACAATAATGAGCACTATTGAAACATCTCCCTTATAGAAGAATTCAATTCCTTATGACCTTACCTCTCAATTCTAAAGACTATTCAAAGAACTAATTCTAATTCTTAAATTATTAAATATTTGAAATGTAAAACTTGGGAAAATTCTTTTTATGAGATCAGCATTATATACTGATTCCCTAATCATTCAAGAATATAATGGAGGGGCTGGAGAGGTGGCTAAGGGGTTAAGCCTCTGCCTTGCAGGCAGAAAGTCCTGAGTTGGGATCCTAGACCCCATGTAAGCAGGGGCAGCCTGCCTTTCTGGTCCTGGTAGGGCAGAGCCTGTGAATCCTGGGGCAGAGTAAACAAAGAGGAGATGGAGGTGGTCCATGGTGGTTCCCGAATTCGCCCTTAGTTCTACACACATCTACACACACACACACACACACACAAATCTACACACACACGCACAATTGAATAAATAATAATAATAATAAAAGAAATTGTTAAAAAAGAATATAATGGAGTAGATAAGCCAGAGTGAACCCTGTGGTCCATAGAAGCATACAAAAATGACTTTATTTTTATTTAATTTTAACATTTTTTATTATCTCTGCTCATACAAACTTAATAGATACACCTGTTCCCTCCCTCCCACCTCCTCCCCTCACTCCTCTGCTCGCCCTCCCCTCACCCCTCCCTCCCCACTCCCCAGTGCCTCCCCTCTCCCGATCCCCAGAGAATCCTTTAATGTGCATGCCTGACTGTCCTCTGGGTCCTCCTCTCCGATGATATACAAGGATCCAGTGGCATTTCCCTGAACCCTTTCCTGTGTTCCCCTTAAGCATAGGAACACTATTTTGGCTGTCAATCCCTTGCCTCCAAGGATCTTGGTGCTTTTAGCATATGCTAGACTTTGTGGGGATAATAGTGTGTTGGACATTGCACAGGGCATGTAAAGTCCAATTATGATTGCTTTGGCCCTAACTTGTGTGGAGTATCTTGCATATAATTGCTCCTCCCATCTTTGTACTCTTACACTCTTACTGCCCACTCTTCCGCAAATTTCCCTGAGCTTCAGGATGGGGAGAGATTAGGCTGGCCTAGTTCCAGGTGGTTGATATAGAGTCTCTGAAGTTCTGGATTATGATTTGTTGATTTTCTTTTGTGGTTTTGCTGCTCCTGCAATGCCCTTCACTCCATCCTGATGGGTATTGGATGTCACCCCCTGGCCAGAGGAAAAAAAACTGTTAAACTAGAGTCTTGTTATAAGAATATATTCAAAGGTAAATGCAATAAAAGTAGGAAACTACAGTGAGGGAGTGGTCAATCACCCATTTGCAAAATGATTGCTTATTATCTGCCAGACTATATGCCCTCCTCTTCTGGTGAGATCACACCCCCTCAGTTGTAGATGATCAGGAATGAAAAGTAGTGAATTTAACCAGATGTCTCATTGCTTACTCACAGTCCTTGATGGAAGCCTATTTTTTCTGCTGTAGCATGATCCCCTCTCTCCTTGTTTCTGGTGTGGCCCTCCTATCCCATCCCACCTGTTCATACTACTTGCAATTACTGTATTACATAGATTTATTGTCGAGTGTCTTTAGGTGGGCTGGGTGGGTTTAGTACTAGGAGCCACATATTAGGGAGTACATATGGAGCTTAATTTTCTGGGTCTGGGATACTTCACTCAATATAATTGTCTCTAATGACATCCATTTCCCGGTAAATTCCAGTAATTCATCATTTTTGATGGCTGAGTAGTACTCCATTGTATAGATATACCACCGTTTCCTTATCCACTCGTTAACTGTTGGACATTTGGGTTGATTCCATGACTTTGCTATTGTAAACAGTGCTGTTATGAACATGGTCACACTTGTGCTATCGAGGTGGACCTCTGCTTCATGGGGGTTATTCCCAAAAGTGGAGTCGTAGGGTCATATGGCATTTCAATTTTAATTTCTTTAAGAATCTCCAGACAGCTCGCCAGAGTGGCTGTATGAGCCTGCACTCCCACCAGCAATGTAGGAGAGTCCCCCTCTCTCCACATCCTCTCCAGCATTTGGTGTTTGTATTCTGGATTTTTGCCATCCTGACCAGAGTGAGATGATATCTCAAGGATGTTTTGATTTGCATTTCCCTGATGGCTAAGGATGTGGAGCATTTTTTAAGATATTTGTTAGACATTTTAATTTCGCCCTTGTTAAAATTTCTTTTAAGTTCCAAGGCCCATTTTTTAATTGGCCTATGTGTTTCCATGGTGTTGAGTTTTCTAATTTCTATGTGCTCCCTGGATAATAGAGCTCTATCAGATATGTGGTTAGTGAAGATTTTCTCCCATTCTGTGGGTTGCCTTTGAGCTCATGTTACAATCCCTTTATCTGAACAGAAGCTCTTTAATTTCACAAGAACCCAACTGTTGAGAGTTGGTAGCAGTGACTGTGCCATTGGAAGTCTGTTTAGGAAATGTTGGCCTAGCCCAATCAGCTCAAGGGAATTCCCTACCCTTTCAACTAAGGTTTTTATAGACTCTGGCCTTAAATCAAGGTCCTTGATCCATTTGGAATTAAGTCTTGTACAAGGTGACAAGTACGGGTCCCAGTTTTAATCTTCTACATGTGGAGATCCAGTTTTTCCAGCACCATTTGTTGAAGATACTGTTCTTTTTCCATTGGATTTTTTGGGCCCCTTTGTCAAAGACCAAATGGCTGTAGTTTTGTGGGCTTATATCTGGGTCTTCAAGCTTTATCCATTGATCTGTGTGTCTATTTTGGAGCCAGTACCAGGCTGTTTTTACAACTATGGATTTGTAGTATAGACTAAGATTTGGTATGGTGATACCTCCAGCAGTGTTTTTGTTACTCAGGATTGTCTTTGCTATCCTGGGTCTTTTGTGTCTCCATATGAATTTTGAGATTGTTTGGTCAACTTCTTTAAAGAATTGCTTTGGGATTTTAATTGTTATAGCACTGAATTTGTATATTGCCTTTCGTAGTATGCTCATTTTTACGATGTTCATTCTACCAATATAGGAACACGGGAGGTCTTTCCACCTTCTGGTGTCTTCTGCAATTTCTTTCTTTAGGGTTTTAAAGTTTTCATTGTAACGGTCTTTTTCCTCCTTGGTTAGGTTTATACCAAGGTATTTCATTTTTTTAGGGGCTATAGTAAATAGGATTGTTTCTCTCAGGGATTTTTCACTTCTTTCCTTCTGGGCATATAGGAAAGCCATTGATTTTTGTACATTTATTTGGTATCCTGCTACCCTGCTGAACTTCTCAATTAGTTCCAGGAGCTTCCTGGTGGATTTTTTGGGATCACTCAGGTATAAGATCATGTTCTCTGCAAATAGGGATAGCTTCACTTCTTCCTTGCCAATTTGAATCCCTCTTATGTCCCTTTCTTGTCTTATGGCTTCAGCTAAGACTTCAAGTACAATATTGAATAGAAGTGGTGAGAGTGGACAGCCTTGTATAGTTCCTGATCGAAGTGGGAATGCTTCCAGTTTTTCCCCATTGAATATAATCCTTGCTGTAGGCTTGTTGTATACTGCTTTTATTATATTGATAAAGGTTCCTTCTATTCCTACTGTCTCTAGCGTTTTGATCATAAAAGGCTGTTAGGTCTTGTCAAAAGCTTTTTCTGCATCTATCGAGAGTGTCATGTGGTCTTGGGCTTTGGACTGATTTATATTATGAATTACATTTATTGATTTGCATATGTTGAACCAACTTTGTGTGCCGGGGATAAAGCCTACTTGGTCCCCGTGAATGATCTTTTTGATATGTTTTTTAATCCGATTTGCTAAGACTATGTTGAGAATCTTTGCATCTGTGTTCATCAGAGAGATTGGCCTGTAGTTTTCTTTTTTAAGTGTATCTTTATTAGGTTTTGGAATTAAAATAATATTAGCTTCATACAAGGAATTTGGTACTGTTCCTTTCTTTGCTACTTGTTGGAACAGTTTAAGTAGTATTGGTGTTATTAACTCCTTAAATGTCTGGTAGAACTCTATGCTGAACCTATCTGGTCCAGGACATTTTTTGGTGGGAACATTCGAGATTACTTCCTGAATTTCCTATATGTTATAGGACTATTTAAATACTTCACAACTTCCTGATTCAATTTAGGTAAGTTGTGTTTACTTAGGAATTCATCCATCTCTTTTGTGTTGTCATATTTCACAGAGTACAAGTTTTTGAAATATGATGTTATAATTCACTGGATTTCTTGGGTATCAGTATTAATAACTCCAAAAAAATGGAAAAAATTTAAAAATGTAATAAAACCAAGCTTAAATTTCAAAAAAATAGAGAAGTGGCCACCTCAAAAATAAAGTATAGGAATTACCTGAAGAAAAAACAACATAATAAAAACCAAGAATATTAGTGAGCTAGATCTCTGATAAAGCACATAAATTTTAAAATAATATACTAGAAAGCAGGCTGGTAATACATCTCAATGGTAGATTACTTGTTTATCATGTGCACCGGCTTACATTCAATAAGCCCCTACCAATAAACAAAATTTAGCAGTTATCAGAAAGACTATATATCATGGTGATGTGTGTTATGTCCTATAGACACAAGGATGATTCCACACACATTAATAAACAAAACACTGCACAGAAACATAATGAAGAATGCATATATTTATCATTTCAATACATACCTAAAATTTAATAGATTCAACAATTTCATTGCTAAACATTTGAGGCAAATTAGTTATTTAAGAAATCTTTCTCCAAATACTAAAAGCAATAGATGGAAAGTCTACAACTAATGTCAAACTAAATGGATGGATGAAAAATAAAGTGAAAACATTTCCTTTATTGGCATTAACAAGATAATGTCTACTTTCACCATCCATATCCAATATAATTCTAAAGTCTGGGTCAGAGCAATTAAGCAAAAGAAAGAAATAAGTGTTGTCTAAAGTAGAAAGGCGAAATTAAAGTATCCATGTTTGTAGGCAATGCAATTTTATATAAAGAAAAACCTAAATACTCAATCAAAAATCTTTTAGAAATAATCCCCCAATTCAGCAAAGTTTCAGGATAGTAATACACTGAAACATCAGTTTTTATATGAAATAATAATGAATTTCATGATAAAAATGAATAATCCCTTTCATAACAATTATAGTATCTAGAAACACATTTAATCAAAGAAGTGAAGATCTCTACAGCAAAACTTAAAAAATACTGACAAAAGGATTTATAAAGCATTCCACAAGTAGGAAATGTTTCCCTTTTATATCAGAAGAATCGATATTGTTACAATAAAATATGGCAGCCGGGTCTAGTGCTATTTTAGAAGGATCACAAGTTTAAAGCCAACTGAGCAACAGAATGAGTTCAGGGCCAACCTGTGTAATTAATGATATATTATCTCAAAGAAAAAAGGATGAAGAGGCTAAGTGGCAGAGCACCTGCCTGCTATGTTTATGGCCTTAAATTCTATTTCTGGTACCAGAAAAATAAAAGACTAATATAATCAATGTCATCTGAGGGATTAATTGACAGTGCATTACAATACCATGAGGAAGAACTGAAGAAAAGTTGTCAATTTCTTATGGAGCAATAAAGGACTCACAATAAACCCAAGAATTCTGGAATGTCCACTTCAGCAATGAAACCTGTAAGAGCCATCATCAAATATGGTCCAAAACATGCTACAAAATCATTACAACCAAAACATCATGTTACTTGCAAAAAAGGGATATAAAATGATAGCAGAAAGGACCTGGGAATTAATCTAAAGTCGTACAAATGATTGATTATAAAAACATGGTTCAATGAAAAGTCTCCTAAAATGGCTACAGGTATAATTAGATATGAATGTGCAAAAGAATGAATGTTATCTCCTACTCTCACCATGCACAAAAAATTAATTCAAGGGAGATCAAAGACCTAAATCTTTTTTTTTTATTTCCACTCATAAAAACTTAACAGGTATACCAGTCCCCCCCTCCCTCCAACCTCCCACCGCCCTATGTCCCCTTCCCTCCCCCCTCACGGTCCATCCCTCAGTGCCTTCCCCTCCCATCCTCGGAGCATCCTTTAATGTGCATGCCAGAATCTCCTCTGGGTCCTCCTCTCTGATGAGGTGCAAAGACCCAGTGGCATTTCCCAGAACCCTTTCCTGTGTTCCCCTTAAGCATAGGAACACTACTGTGGCTGTCAATCCCTTGCCTCCAAAGATCTTAGTGCCTTTAGCAAATGCTAGACTTTGTGAGGTCAATAGTGTGTTGGACATTGCGCAGGGCATGTAAAATCCAAATATGATCGCTTTGGCCCTAACTTGTGTGGAGTATCTTGCACATCATTGCTCCTCCCATCCTTGTGCTCTTATAATCTTAACTCCCTCTCTTCCGCAAATTTCTCTGAGCTGCTGGATGGGGAGAGATTAGGCTGGCCTAGTTCCAGGTGGTTGATATAGAGTCTCTGAAGTTCTGGATTATGGTTTGTTGATTTTTTTTTCAGTTTTGCTGCTCTTGCAATGCCCTTCACTCCATCCTGATGGGTATTGGATGTCACCCCCTGGCCAGAGATAAAAAGCTGTTAAACTAGAGTCTTGTTATAAGAGTATATTCAAAGGTAGATGTAATAAATGTAGGAAACCACAGTGAGGGAGGGGTCAATCACCTATTTGCAAAATGGTTACTTTTTATCTGCCAGACTATATGCCCTCCCCTTCTGGTGAGATCATACCCCATCAGTTGTAAATGATCAGGAGTGAAAGTCTGTGAACTTAACCAGATGTCTCATTACTCACTTGCAGTCCTTGACAGTGGCCTATTTTCTCTGCTGCAACATGGTCCCTTCTCTCCTTGTTTCTGGTGTGGCCCTCCTACCCCATCCCTCCTGCTCAAAATCCTTGCAATTACTGTAGGTATTACAGAGATTTATCCTTGAGTGTCCCTAGGTGGGTTTGATAATAGGAGCCACCTATTAGGGAGTACATACAGTACTTAATTTTCTGGGAAAGATCTAAATCTTAAGCCATGAAATTACTTCATGGAAATACAAAATCATTGTAAGACACTATTACAGTTAATTTATCCTAGAGCAGGTTACAAAGGAACAGGGAGCATCATTAGAAATTGACAAATACTTCGCTCAATATAATTGTTTCTAATTTCATCCATATCCTGACAAATTTCATTAATTCATCATTTTTGATGGCTAAGTAGTACTCCATTGCATAGATGTACCACATTTTCCTTATCCAGTCATCAACTGTTGGACATTTGGGTTGATTCCATGACTTTGCTATTGTAAACATTTCTGCTATGAACATGGTCGTGGTTGTGCTATCGAGGTGAATTTTTGCTGTATGGGGGGGTTATTCCCAAAAGTGGAATCTCAGGGTCATATGACATTTCAATCTTTAATTTCTTTAAGTATCCCATACACAGAAAATTAACCACCGTATGTACTCCCTAATAGGTGGCTCCTAGTACCAAACCCATTTAGAGACACTCAAAGATAAATCTCTGTAATAAATACAGTAATTGGTAAGATTATGAACAGGAGGGATGGCGTAGGAGGGCTACACCAGTAACAAGGAGAGAGGGGACCATGTTACAGCAGAGAAAATGAGCCATCATCAAGGACTGCAAGTAAGCAATGAGACATCTGGTTAAATTCACAGAGTTTCCTTCCTGATCATTTACAACTGATGGGGTATGATCTTACCAGAAGGGGAGGGCATATAGTCTGGCAGAAAGAAATCATTTTGCAAATGGGTGATTGACCCCTCCCTCACTGTGGTTTCTACTTTTATTACATCTACCTTTGAATATACTCTTATAACAAGACTCTAGTTTAACAGCTTTTTATCTCTGGCCAGAGGTGACATCCAATACCCATCAGGATGGAGTGAAGGGCATTGCAAGAGCAGCAAAACTGAAAAAAAATCAACAAACCATAATCCAGAACTTCAGAGACTCTATATCAACCACCTGGAACTAGGCCAGCCTAATCTCTCCCCATCCAGCAGCTCAGGGAAATTTGCGGAAGAGGGGGCGGTAAGATTATAAGAGCACAAGGATGGGAGGAGCAATGATGTGCAAGATACTCCACTCAAGTTAGGGGTGAAGCAATTATAATTGGACTTTGCATGCCCTGCGCAATGTCCAACACACTATTGACCTCACAAAGTCTAGCATTTGCTAAAGGCACTAGGATCCTGGGAGGCAAGGGATTGACAGCCACAGTAGTGTTCCTTTGCTTAAGGAGAACACAGGAAAGGGTTCTGGGAAATGCCACTGGGTCCTTGCACCTCATCGGAGAGGAGGACCCAGAGGAGAGTTTGGCATGCACATTAAAGGATGCTCCGGGGATGGGAGGGAGAGGCACTGGGGAATGGGGAGCGAAAGGGGAGGGGAGGGGTGCACAGGGGATGGGGGTTGGAGGGAGGGGGGGACCGGTGTACCTGTTAAGTTTGTGTGAGTGGAAATACAAAAAAAAAGAAATTGACAATTAAAGCTTGGATGGTGTTGTGCACAGCAGTTTCTAACACTTGGAGGCACTGGAAGGGGACCATAAGATGAGTCCAATCTGGGATATGTAGTGAGATGATGACACATGTCAAAAGGGGGTTGGTAGAAGGAATTGAAGTATGTAAAATTAAGAAATTCCATTTTTTTCATCACAGAGGAGGAAAAGTCTCAAGAGGTTCTGCACTTCTCTGAGGGATATTGAGGGTTAATGCTAGGGCAGGGGAAGGGGACTACTTTCCTCAGTGGTATACTAACTGATACATCATCTATGGTCCAGCAGGTTCCCAGGAACTTGCTGCTCAAGATAACCCAGATGAAAGTTAGTGGGCCACACAAGCAAAAAAAAAACATAAAATAGGAAGGAGAGTGATAGGGAAGAAGGTTTGTTGGTGGGGGAAATAAATGGAAATGTGTAGTAAGGGGTTAAAATGATTAATTCATTCTATTAATGTATGAAACTTTAAAAGAAAAAAGTCAAAAGAACTTCTGTCAAATAGAAATTTAAATGTTTGACAGGATTAAAAGACGACCTACAGAATGGAAAATACTTGCAAACCATATACTCTTCTTATAGTGATTGATAACCAGAGCATAAGGAGCTGAAAAAAAAAGAACAAGCAATCTACTTTTGGATGAACTAAAGAACAGAAATTCATCAAAGGAAGACTATACTGAATGACCAAGATGGTCACAAAAATAATTCAATCTTTTTATTTACCAAGGAAATTAGAATCAAAATCATTATGGACTATTTCACCCCAAGTTTTCATTGCTCTCACAAACAAAAGCAATAAAAAATTAGCAATAAATTGGATTTGACTTATATGTAAAGCAGAATTAACCCCCTTGCAGGTAAAAGATGTTATTTCATGAATTCAATAATGAATTTATGATTCAATAAAACTACCTTCAGACGGTGGAAAAATCAGGATGTAGAGCCTAATTAAACAAAGTGGAGGTGTGTTCTTGAAAAGCATTTGAGGAAACTGCTCTCTCCTTTCTTTGTTTCTATTTTCTATTTGCTACTGAAGCGATCAACTTTTCTTCTGCCCACCCCTCCTTCATGTTTTGTTTTTACCTCTAGATCCAAAAAGAATAGAGTGAGCTCATAATGGAATGAAAGTTCTGAAACTGTAAGCCAAAATAAACTGTTTCTGTCAGATATTTTTCATAGCAACCAAATGTTGGTAAGAATGTGAAGGAAGATCTTGGTTGTAACCTAAATTGTACAGCCCTTATGAAAATAACACATAGATTTGTCTAAAATGAAACCATTGATTCTGCTTTGTGTAAATCATTATGGAATAATTATCCCCAAAACACACTCCCATATTTACTGCAGGACTATTCCTGACAGCCAAAATATCTAATCATTTTAGGTGTCTTCAGTGGGTAGATAATAGAAAGTAAATTGTGTTGAATTCATACTTGAATACATGCAACCATCATCCATGTATAAATATACACACATACATATACATGTATACATGGATTCTTAGGGAATACTTTACAGTCACACGAAGAGTTAATATAATTTTCAGCAGCATGGATGAAGCTGGAGGACATTTGGTTAACTGAAAAACATCCACATAAAAATAGAAACTGGGCAGGGCTGTGAGTAGTGACTGGGAAAAACTTAAAAAATATCTTCAGATTAAAGCATTCCACAATGCATTTCAACATGCATTAAAGCTTGGTGGCTCATACTTACACTCCCAGTACTTTGAAGGCTGAAGCATGAAAAAGTCAACTTCAACTGCAAAGAGAGAAACTGACCCCATTAAAAGGAAAGAATGAAAACCACATATTTGACTGCATTATTAGAAAGAGTTGGATATGCTCTGATTTAATTATCATGTATTTCAAAAATTTTAAATTTTTATAATTGCCTCCACAAGATACACAAAAATTTTTTCTCAAAAATGGCATTACTATAACTTTTAGTAGGTCTTAGCACATTTTCAGTGGAATCAAAAGGCTTATTTTGAGGTGTGAGAAGGGGCATGGATGGTTGTCAGTTGGTAAATAATTAATTAATAATTAAGTAAAGAAGCTCCCTTCTCCAGTCTTGTATTAACTGAACTTCAATAATTTCTTGGGGAGGGGGTCATATTTCTTGATATCTTCCCCATCCTTGATGAAGGCATAGATCAATGATTATGCAAGACTCACTGCAGAGATTTCTGTAAGTTTAGGGTACTGAGGTGTCACAAAGACACCTTTTGCACCAACAAAATCTACTTAGTGTTGCTTGACAAGCACATCACCTTCTGAGTAAATGTATGGAACGAACTGAGTACAAAAGATGTAGGTAAGGGAAAACACTTTCTTGGGGATACAGATATTTCTTACACATATGCTTTGGTTATCCTCATAGTTTTTATTAAATTATTCAATCCTTTGGATTGTCAGACAAATTTATACAGTTATCTGGATGCTCTTCACTTCCAAAGAGTGAGATTATCATCTTTCATTGCTTTGCTTTGTTTAACCATTATGTAAACTAATTCTTTTTTATTTGAAATGACATATTTTCAAAATACAGAATTTGGGCTTTCATCTTTAATTCCAAAGTGGACCACTAGCAGTTGGTTCTGCAAGGTGTCAAGGCTGGAAGACTGTGTGTGTTTCCCCTATTAGATGAATATACCATCCTTCATTATCAAGCCTTCTTCCCTTACCTCCTAATTTGTACTACCTGCCACCTTCTTTCAATATTTTTATTTGCTTGAGATCCTAGCATTCTGAAGTCAGAGACTATTGCCAAGGAAGATAGCTAATGTATTCACCTATTTAGACATTTCAGACTTTTCTGTGTTGCTGGTTGACTTGAGCAGCTAATGCTAACTGACTCCTTACCTGGTCTTCCTTTTTAGTGTGGCTTCAGCCTTTGTTAACAAATAGGAGGAAGTGGCAAAGGACGAGAGGCCAAGAGGACAGACACATATGTAGGGTCATACTCATTACTCTCATGCAATGTCAGTGTGTCAGCTGAAAGTGACTGTACCCTCTTGATTCCAGAATCCCATGCTACTCCTGGTCTCTAGGAGAACTGTTCTCCTTCTTTGTCTCTTTTAGCTGTTACTAGCTTTTTGGTTAGTTCAACTCTTTTAATCTGCTTTTTCTACTGTATATCATTTCTTCAATAAAATCTTTCCAGCCAACTCATCTGATTTGGATTTTGCTTATTTCCAGGTCTTGACTAAAATAATGGGGCAATTGTTCGTAGTTATTAATAATAGAGTTATCCCTGTCTTTAGAGTATTCCACTTTAGGGAAACCACATACCTGTCTATAGAGAACAGCCTCTGCCATCAGAATTTAGTCCTGTTTTCCCGCTTAGCTGACCATGTGCTCTATTGAGGCTTAATCTGCTACCCTGATTCAGCCTGTGCTGCTTGTTCTGAACTGACGGCAGATTGATTGACTTTCGGACCAGAAGGCTCCTTGCTGTGCTCTCAGGTTACTTACTGTACTTGCCAAGGCTTCAAGTAGCTGTAATGAGTTTACCATGCACCAGCCGCAGTGCAACATGCCTTGTTTGCAATAAGCATGGGTAGTCAAGTTTCTTCTCCCTCCTCTTTCTTCCTGGGAGCTGCTTATGATTTTAAATTGTTTACTTTCTTGGTAAAAGTCTGTATGAAGGTGCCTGTGGAAATTACATTTTGATCTTGGCATTGCAGGGGAAAGCTTCCTGCAGGAAAGAATGCACTGAAAGCCTCATGCCAGCTGTAACTTTGAACCTTGTCCAGCTTGGCATAAGTAAGCTTTAGATTAACCCTTGGTCCAGCTTGCAAAGGACCAGGATGTCTAGCTTCCCATAATATGCACAGCATTGAACATCTTTTTACCTTGCTCAACAGTAAATATCACAGATGAGTTTCCAACTCTTTATTTTAATATTTGCACAAACACTTGCTCATTCTACTGTAAAATAAAACGGGATTGGGACAGAACTAGGCCAGAACACCTGCTTTATTACTCTGGAAAAGTCTCTTACAGCTTCTAGGGCTATTTTTCCCTATCTTTAAAGTGGGAATAAAAATTTATTTAGGGAGGTGGAAATTGATGTCATATGAGCTTCTAGCTAGCATCTTTATATTATGCACATTCAACAAATAATAAGTTTTGTTTTAAATTGAATCCAAGTTTTTAATCCTCTGAATACTACATGCTTTTCAATCACTAGATAATACTGTCAAGTTTCAACCACAAGATAGGATAGTACTTTAGGATAGTTAAGTACAAACAATTCTGATTAAATTCTAACCTTATACACTACTAATTGATATTGTGAAGGTATGTAATTGTTATAATTAGGCACAGGTTCAAATTGACTGTTTGCATTTGTGGAGAATTAGTGATTGGGTTAAGCCCAGAACAAACCTTCAGGAGATTGTCTAGCTGATAGGGAAGGCCCAGCCCTATGGTGGGTGGGACTAGACCCTGAACAGGTAAATAAAATATTGAGAGCTGGTTGAGGAAGCCGGCATCCTTCTATATGTATGGCCAAAAATGCTAGTCTGGCAAGTAAAGATTTTCCTATCTCAGGTGTTATGTGGAGATGGTGTGGCCAGTTCCCACAACTCTGGTTTTGGTGTGTGCTCTCCCTTCAAGCTGGATTGAGAACTGTAACCAAACTGTCATAAGGAAAGTAACCCCTTGTTCCCTTAAGCTGCTTAATGGTCATTTATCAGCAACCATGCAGATGAACTGCCACAGCAATCTTCTTGCATCATGAAGTATTGATCCAAATCTTGTGGCCAAGATTCATATTGCTTTTATTTCCACTGTGATTTAAATGGCCATGTGTCAGAAACTTTATCACTCATGTGGCAGTGTTGATCGATGAGTCTTTTAAAGTGTGATGGGTGACCTGGTATGCCATGAATAGGTAATCATCAATGGAGGTGATTCCATACCGAAGACAAGCATGGTCCTCTTCCCTCTCATCCACTTTATTCCCTCTATCATATCATGACACAGCGAAAAGGATCTCACCAGATGCTTAGTGCACTCAACAAAAGCTTTTCTTCATAAATTAGCCAATTCCCATTTCTCTGATAATAGTAAAACCTTTACTAAGTGTATTCTCTTAAGCAATATACTTTACTTCTCTAATTTGTTTTTTTTTTTTGTCTGTCAGTTCTTAACACTAAATATTATCTAGTACATTGGTCACTAAAGTAATTAAATGTGCTAATTTTTGAAAAAAGCTTATTCAAAAGAAGTGAAAAGTCCTAATCTTTATAAAATGTGTATTAAGTTATTCATGAATATCATGTGCATAAAATGAAATAATAAATTGTCCAGAGTAAATTTCTAGTATCTGGTCTTATGGAAATTTTAAATTAATGGCATGTAAAGCTGGTGTTGTAATGAGAAACTTACACTAAACACTGAAGAAATGTTATCTGTCATCATTCCAACATGATGTTATAGTTCCAAAAAAAGAAGGATTTGACTATGACTGCTTATTATGAATGATGTAGGCACTTCTCAACAAGTGCCTAATGCTTCCCTTCTTCAGGTGTAACTGCTGGGGACATGGCATACTGGACCAACACTTCTTTAACAAGATGAATATGAACTTTATGCCCAGTCTGTTCCATTTTCTGACCTATTAATTACCAAAAAAACTCTTACCATTGTATTATAGGCTCAAAGATCTCCTCTGAAACATACATGGATGTACTCTGCCATCTCTAACTTTCCAGTCTGAAGGACTCTCCTATTTAGTGTCTCTTGCTGTCACCTAACCAATATGATAGCTATCTAGTAAATAATTTACAGATCTCAGTGTGGACTAGTAGAACAGCTATTAAACAATAGAGCATCTAAAAACAAAGAAAAATCAAAGCTAAATTAAACCAAACCAAAATAAACTGCTCTAGCTCTTTTATGGAGCTTCAAAGAGCAGGTGCCACTTTTGTTCAACATAGGAAATAAGGTAGTGCCTCCTTTTTCAGGGAACAAGGCAGCTTGGACAAGAGCTGCTCATGAAGATAGCAGGAGCTGCAAGGGGAAGCCTTGACAACCAGGTCCTCATGAGGAAGCCCAGGAGAAGATTAATCAACATGTATAACATGATTTTGATTACAGAGTCTAACTGAAAAGTATTCATATAGATCCACATGAATGGTTGTTTTTAGGAATGCAATGAGCAGAAGAGAGTGCTATACAGATCTCATTCCCTGACTCTAAGCAAGATTGAAGGAAAATCTCTGCAGAGGGGAGTTTTGAAGTTCATGTGAATAAATTTGGCAAGGTGAGATCATGGCTAGTTCAGTAAAAATGTATAGGAGGGAACAAGGGAAAAATTCCTTGGTATAAAAATATTTTTTATTAAATAATTGAAAAATGGAATGAAACACCTGCAGTTTATAAATCAAAGTTTCCATATGCCATATAACATCTGCTAATAAATTCTTATAAGCATAACCTTAAAAACAAGCCTTTTAAAAATTTTTACTTTAGTATTTTTTTGTATTGGTTTACTTCATTCTCTGGTATGTTTTTCCAAACTGTAAGTTAATAGATTATAAAATTGTACTTTGAAGTTCATTTCAAACTCTTACTAGTGATAAAAGGACAGAGTAGAGTGATTTACAGATGCATGAATGGCAGTTATAAATTAAATGAGGCATATAATCATCTTTAGAATTTTTTATTCAAGTTCTTGTTTATACTTTAAGTGGATTGTCTGGAATGATGGAAGCAATTGTTTGTAGTGGAAATGTCATTGAAGACATATCTTTTCATTTTCTGATATCATATTTTATACAAGTTTAGTTAACAAATAATTATCTGTTTAATACAGTTTTTTCTCTTGCTCTTGGAAAAGAAAAAGCAGAAATTCAAACAACTTCATGATCACTTTCTAAACCCTCACTATTGTTTACTATTTTTGACAAGTAAAAGAACAATTTATGCTTTACAAAGGCATTGAACATGACTAACTGTACATCATGAACAGACTGCTAAAGATCCAAGTATAAACTCCACCAGTTATCATTTACTTCCTGTTTCATGCTACTTATCAAACTCGAACTTAAATATAATATGTTGGGATATATTATCCACACTAGAGAAAGTGCTGTAAATCTCAGCAGAGCCCAAAGACTGAAAATTTCTAAGCTTCCTAAATTTGTATGGAACTGTCTTTGATGTCTTAGTTTAGGATTTTGAATATCCTAAATAATTTCATATCTGAGGGTGGTCTTAAAATTGTTTGTTTGAACCATAATCCAGAACATTAGAGACTCTATATCAACCATCTGGACCTAGGCCAGCCTAAATCTCTCCCCATCCTGAAGCTCAGGGACATTTGCGGAAGAGGGAGGCAGTAAGATTGTAAGAGCAAAAGGATGGGAGGAGCAATGATTTGCAAGATACTCCACACAAGTTAGGGCCGAAGCAATCATAATTGGACTTTATATGCCCTGCGCAATGTCCAACACACTATTGACCTCACAAAGGCTAGCATTTGCTAAAAGGCACTAGGATCCTGGGAGGCAAGGGATTGACAGCCACAGTCGTGTTCCTATGCTTAAGCGGAACACAGGAAAGGGTTCTGGGAAATGCCACTGGGTCCTTGCACCTCATCAGAGAGGAGGACCCTGAGAAGAGTTTGGCATGCACATTAAAGGATGCTCCGGGGATGGGACGGGAGGCACTGGAGGATGGGGAAAGAAGGGGAAGGGGGTGCACAGGAGGATAGGGGGTTGGAGGGGGGGGGAACCGTTGTACCTGTTAAGTTTGTATGAGTGGAAATAAAAAAAATAAAGAAATAAAAAATTGTTTGCTTTAAAGGTCCTGGGATATATATTCAGGACAAAAACAACATGAAAAGGTTTTACTGGAAATAGATTATGAAATGTTGTCAGCAAACTCAGCAGACTGATTTATTTTAAAGCAACTGAAAATGATACCCATTTTTAAAATTATCAGAGTGCTTGCTACAAAAATTCATTCATTCAAAACCCAGATCCGTGTGAAAAGAGATAAATCTGATGTGATCACAATTTTCTCCTGTAACCTCAACACGGCAGGAGGAAGAGGCAGGAAGATCGCATATGCTTGCTGCTCCCAGCCTGGCTCCAGACTCAGTGCAAGGTTCTATCTCAAAGAAATAAGTGTGAGAGGTGATAGACCAGGACACCCTAAGCTTCCAATAGCAACTTTAACACATATGGAAAGGTTAAAATATTATTAGTAAAAATAATAATATATCTTCAGACACTATAAAATTTTCTGTCCAATGTGATAAGAACAGTTACTATTCCTGAAATAGATGTTTACAGCATGCTGGATACAAGTAATATTTTATTTTCAGTAAAATCTAAGTTTGAGAACACATTTGGTAAGAATCACGTTATATACAATATTTAATGTGTAAATGATGCTTCATGTTAAACAAAACTGATGACCACAGACAGTTCAGGCAAAACTATTTATTATGTTACAAAATCTGTCGTGTCTTTCAAATCATAATATGATGCCAATTGAAATAAAGCTATATGTCAGCCTTTTAGAAAGAACTAAATTAAATATCATATATTCATTGGAGCTGTCTGCTCAGCTTCCCTGTACTAGCTGGGAATTGCAGGTGAGCAGGGACAAGCTCTGGGGTTGATGGTGGCAGAGCCAGTACCTGTGTAGTACCAAGGCTGCTTTTACAACTCCCTTTGTTCTGGCTGTGATGGACTAGGGTTCCATGTGCACTGGAGTTAATGGAGAGTGGGCCCTATTTACATAGCTATAAAGAAACAGGTAAAACAAAGAAAGTGACAGAGTATACTACTATGTAAATGCACATTTTTGACAACTCATATAAAACTTTTGGAATTAACTATATTTTCTGTGGAATTTTTTTTTCAGAGTAAAACATGACTGCACAATTTTTCCTTCCTATTTTGTGACCGGATTGCATAAAGTCTAACTGTAATATCTATTTGCTATTTAAATTACAAATCAGTTGAATTTCTAACATGCTACAGCATGTTAGAAAGTGTCAACAATTGTTCATTTTCCTATAATCAAATAAAGTACTTTCCTTTTGGTCCAAGTTAATAACTACTATTATATTTTACTAGCATCGTGTTGCTAATACCAAATACCTGCAGTAAGCAATTTAAAGTAAGTTAGGTTTATTTGGCTCACAGTTTCAGAAGTTTCAGCCCGTAGTCCACCTTATAGTATTGCTTTTAGACTGAAAACATCATAGTCTAGGAAAGCCGCTCATACTATGGCATCATGGAAACAGGGAATGGGACAGATAGGAGGAAAGGGAGGAAGGATGGAGAGGAAAAAACCATTCTGACTTAGCAAGAGGATAGAGAAGAGGACAGAGAAGTAAGAGAAGGAGGGGATCTAACTTAGCAAATGAATTAATTTTTAATTAATTTAATAAATTCAATAAATAATAAATTTAATGAAAGTTTTATATTTTTCATAATTTTTCCCATCACATTCATTGAGGGAGCAGTCTGTCAAATATAGCATTTAGTCAGTATAAACTTTACCTTCCAAATGTGTGTTCCAATGATCTTCTCCCTCCAGCAAGACACTGCTTCCTAAGAGCTCATTTAAGCATGTAGGACAAGTGCCCTCACGATCCAGTCCACCTCTGTAGTGGCAGCCACTGGAATCCAGGCCTTCCACACCTAAGCCTTTAGGAATATTGGACAACAAAATCATCTCATATTTGCACTTAAATAATATTTTATTATCAATATGTATCACTCCTGAATCTATTGCAATGAAATTTAGTATAAATTCACATAGCTACTTTCTTTACATTAAGTTGGCAACAATTATTGTTATCTAATGAATAGAATTTTCTTTTACAAAATTTTAAAAAATGCATCAGGTAGTTATTAGCTAACAATATTTAAAAATAAGGAATTCCAAAGTTTAAAACATAGTGGAAACTCTGAATGGCCAAAGAAATGATGGAAATTGTGTCTGGCATTTGTAATATCAAAGATTCAATTTTATCTTAAGTTTAGTATTACAATGCATTAACAGTGGTTATGTATACATGCAATCACCATATAGGCTTTTAAGAGTTTTAATACTGGCAGGAATAAGCTACCATTAATGGAAAGTGGAAGAGTGTAATATTAAGACTAGCTATAATAAACTACCATTAATGGAAAGTGAGAACACACAAAAAGAAACAACAAAAACAAAACTATATAATTTTAAATCTCAAAATTAACACATCACAATGCTTTCTGAAGAGTTCTGAGTTACTAATTGCTTCCTGATTTTTGAAAGGAATAATAAGAGTTGGTTTAAATTTATTTCTAATGAGTCACAAAGTTTATGTAAATCATATAAATGACTTAAGAAAAGAAGATTAAAGATCTAATTGAGTGAATATTTTTGAGATAAATCAAATTCACAATCACCTATCAAACAAATAAAATGCCAAATCAATATTTTTCCTCTCAATAATCAAAATAACATCCGTCTATAATTATATGTCAAATAAAGGAAAATACTAAATTAATCTTTTTCAAACTATTCCTGAATGATATTGGCAGATGGTATTTAAGAAATGAACTCTAAAAGCTTAATCAATTCCCTTTTGCCTTAATGGAATATGGAGAATAAAAAATATCCTCATAAACTGAGTATAAACCTGGTAAAACTATAAAAATGTAAATATTTCATATATATATATGACATAGTATAGGCCTTTCTTTACTAATAGTATTATTTATTTCTCATCTTTTGGCAAAATAGTTTAACTGAGATAGGATTGTGATAGGAATCAAGAATTCCTGTCGCTTCCAGAGAGGACTTTATTGATATGACACACTCTTGCATAGACTGGGTAAGATTGCACCAAAAACTATCAACTCTCCATCCCTAAGGTGAAATCCTAAGGTAGACACTCAATAAATTAATAGTCCAAGAAGTGTCAGGGAGCTCCATGGCATAAGTCAAAGGTACAGAACATGATAGGATTTAAAGTAGAACTTAGTTTGGCTGACAGAATAAGCAAAGCAACTCTTGTGTCTCTAACCAAAAACTCCTGTGTATCATACAGATGAAACATGAGATGATACAAAAACAAATAAGAGCCAGAACAGCCTTGAATTGGCATAAAATTTAATTTTAATGTTTTCCAGAAAGCACAATTTATCAGAAGAGAGTGGAGGATTCAATGAGTGACTAAGTACAATTGCTGACCAATGCTTCCTGAATACCAACATGAACTGATGTGTGAGAAGCCCTTCATAAAACAGCTTTACAATGAAAACGGTAACAAAAAAAACATTGACAAAAGCAAAATAATGCCTTAATCTTGCTAAAGGGAGGAGAGATCCTCCCTTAATACAGAGAAGATGCTAAGAAAATTAACAAATCAAAGAACAGAGTCTCAACATAAAAATCAAAACCAATTACTAAACTATATCAGCCCAAAATGCTCAATATTGGATACACATTACATATCATGAGATGGGCAAGAATATTGAGAATGATAAATTGTGACTCAGACTCAGTGTCGTAGTTTGAATTGAGTTGTCCTCAATCATGCCCAATTCCAAGACACAAGAAACCTAGAGAAACAGGAGACTATAAGTTTGCAGGAGTTTAAAGGTGGGGAAGTTTGCTGCCTGCAAAGACACTCAAATAACAATAGGTTTGCTTCATCCAGAAACTTATTGCAATGAGACTTACATCCCCAAATTTACACAAAGGCTGATATATCAGCACTCCCCCATGGACAAGGCAGAATCTTAGAAGCAGCAAATATAGCCAGAGAATCCTTGGGGCAAATATGAGACAAGAGAAGGGGAGCTTCCCCTCCCTACATGTCTATCCAGTGGAGGGATATTAGCAGCTTAACAGATATCCAGACTCATGTTCACACAGTCACTCCCAAAAGAACCTTGTGCACCACAATTAAGAGTAACATGTAAATGGGATAAACATGGATAGGACGGGTGAATTGAAGGGTTTGTGGGAAAGAAGGTGGAAAGGTGGGGTTAGGGGATAATTGCATAAAATTATGTTTGTTCAGGAAAATCTCAAAAAAAATAAAAATACTTCTATACAACAACCCACTATGCAACTACAGCCATTTGATCTTTGACAAAGGGGTCCAAAAAAGTCAATGGAAAAAGAACAGCATCTTCACCAAATGGTGCTGGCAAAACTGGATTTCCACATGCAGAAGATTAAAACTGGACCCGTACTTGTCACCATGTACAAGAATTAATTGCAAATGGATCAAGGACCTTGATATAAGACCAGAGACTATAAAAAAATCTTAGTTGAAAAGGTAGGGAACTACCTCGAGATGATTGGGCTAGGCCAACATTTCCTAAACAGACTTCCAATGGCACAGTCACTGCTACCAACTCTCAACAGATGGGATTTGTGAAATTAAAGAGCTTCTGTTCAGATAAAGAGATTGTAACACGAGTTCAAAGGCAACCCACAGAATGGGAGAAAATCTTCACTAACCACATATCTGATAGAGTGCTACTGTCCAGAGTGCACAAAGAACTTAGAAAACTAAACACCAAGGAAACCAATGGGCCAATTAA
Source organism: Typhlomys cinereus (assembly GCA_023101885.1). Taxonomy (NCBI): domain Eukaryota; kingdom Metazoa; phylum Chordata; class Mammalia; order Rodentia; family Platacanthomyidae; genus Typhlomys; species Typhlomys cinereus. The sequence goes on from JALPQD010000398.1 coordinate 1,955,925, forward strand.
AAAATGGACCCTGGAACTTAAAAGAAACTTTACCAGGGATGAAATTAAAATGTCTAACAAATATCTTAAAAAATGCTCCACTTCCTTAGGCATCAGGGAAATGCAAATCAAAACTTCCCTAAGATATCATCTCACTCCAGTCCGGATGGCAAAAATCCACAATACAAACAACACCAAATGCTGGAGAGGATATGGAGAGAGGGGAACTCTCCTACATTGCTGGTGGGAATGCAGGCTCATACAGCCACTCTGGTGAGCCATCTGGATATTCTTAAAGAAATTAAAAATTGAAATGCCATATGACCCTGCAATTCCACTTTTAGGAATAACCCCCCATACAGCAAAAATTCACCTCGATAGCACAAGCACGACCTTGTTCATAGTACTACTGTTTACAATAGCAAAGTCATGGAATTAGCCCAAATGTCCAACAGTTGACAAGTGGATAAGGAAACTGTGGTATATCTATACAATGGAGTACCACTCAGCCATCAAAAATGATGTCTCAATGGAATTTTCCGGGAAATGGATGGAATTAGAAACAATTATATTGAGTGAAGTATCCCAGACCCAGAAAATTAAGTGCCTTATGTACTCCCTAATAGGTGGCTCCTAGTACCAAACCCACGTAGAGACACTCAAGGATAAATCTGTGCAATACTTACAGTAATTGCAAGGATTATGAACAGGAGGGATGGGATAGGAGAGCCACACCAGGAACAAGGAGAGAGGGGACCATGTTTCAGCAGAGAAAATAGGCCACCATCAAGGACTGCAAGTAAGTAATGAGACATCTGGTTTAAGTTCACAGACTTTCCTTCCTGATCATTACAACTGATGGGGTATGATCTCACCAGAAGGGGAGGGCATATAGTCTGGCAGATAAAATGTAACCATTTTGCAAATAGGTGATTGACCCCTCCCTCAATGCAGTTTCCTACTTTTGTTACATCTACGTTTGAATATACTCTTATAACAAGACTAGTTTAACAGCTTTTTATCTCTGGCCAGGGGGTGACATCCAATACCCATCAGGATGGAGTGAAGGGCATTGCAGGAGCAGCAAAACTGAAAAAAAAAATCAACAAACCATAATCCAGAACTTCAGAGACTCTATATCAACCACCTGGAACTAGGCCAGCCTAATCTCACCCCATCTAGCAGCTCAGGGAAATTTGCGGAAGAGGGGGCGGTAAGATTGTAAGAGCACAAGGATGGGAGGAGCAATGATGTGCAAGATACTCCACACAAATTAGGGGCAAAGCAATCATAATTGGACTTTGCATGCCCTGCGCAATGTCCAACACACTATTGACCTCACAAAGTCTAGCATTTGCTAAAGGCACTAAGATCCTGGGAGGCAAAGGATTGACAGCCACAGTAGTGTTCCTATGCTTAAGGGGAACACAGGAAAGGGTTCTGGGAAATGCCACTGGGTCCTTGCTCCTCATCGGAGAGGAAGATCCAGAGGAGACTTTGGCATGCACATTAAAGGATGCTCCGGGGATGGGAGGGGGAGGCACTGGGAATGGGGAGGGAAGGGGGAGGGGAGAGGGACACAGAGTGGTGGGAGGTTAGAGGGAGGGAGGGGACCTGTGTGCCTCTTAAGTTTGTATGAGTGGAAATTAAAAAAAAAGATACATTAAATTAGTTATGTGAAATTAATAAATATAAATAATAGTGTCAGTAAAAAAAAGTCATTACTATAATGCTCTCCTTTATAATCATTGACTTGTTGAGCATCTTGATGGCTCATCTGAAATCGTTTTTAAATCTATTACCTATGAAAAAATTAATTAATGAACATCTATGGACATTAATTAATAATTAATGATTTTTATTGGCAGAATTTTGTTTTATATTTTAATTGATTTCTGCTTTCTACTGCTGTGAGACAACACTTAAACTCAAACAACTTAATAGAAAGGGAGATTTATTTGGCTAAGTCCACAGATGTTTGCAGTCCATTATCAGAGAAAAGATGTGGCAAATGACAGAAGATATCAGATATTGTGGAAATTGAGAGAGCAATTACAGACTGCTAGTGCAGACTACTAGTGGAAGCAAGATGAAATTTATCAAACTCAAGATCCCTTGCTGTGACATGCCTTCCCCCAGTAAGGCTCTACCTTCTAAAAGTGGCAGGACCTTCTCAAACATCCACATCAACTAAGTGTACTCCACACTGCAGCAGCCAGAATGTAGTCACAATGTGATTAGACCTTCCCTGATCTGCACAATGGCTGACAAGTCAACAACCCCCAAAGTCTAGCAGGGTTTACAGAGGAGAAGGCTTCAGGCAGCAGGATCCTTAGAGGCAAGGAGTTAAACAGTCATAATAGAGTTCCCATACTAGTGGGTAGCCCAAGAAGGTCAGATCTTGATATGCCACTGAGTCCTGAACCATCATTAGTATGGAGACTCAGAGGGAAATTCAGTGCCCACATAAACAAATGTTCTGGAGGATGGGAGGGAGAAAGCAGGAAGCACCAAGAGAGGAGGAGGGAATAAAAAGGGGGAGAGAAGGAGGAGAGTGGGAAGTGGGGAGTGTGCAATGGGGACAACAGAGGAGATGGAAGGGGAAGGGAGAAGGGGATACCTATTGAGGTTGTGCAACTAAGCCAAAAATGTAATAAAATGAAAAAGTGACGGAAATATTTCATGCAACCTAAGTAACAAATATAAAATTAGTATTTCTTGTTCTTTTCCCAAAATAACAAAAGTGATAATTGATAGATTGACTATAGTTTACTACTGAAGGAGCAGAACCCTATCAGAACATAGACTGTAACACTGTGCCAGGCTTCCAATTCACTTAGCAACCTGGTAAGTAATGAACTGAATAGTTGGGATGTGATGTAGCCAAAACTGGTCCAAGGTTAAGTTAAAGCAAATATTGCATTACTATGACTTAGAATATGTCAGAGTTGGATAAAAGTATCTAGGTCAGGGGAAATAATTCTTAGAGAAAAAATGTCATATTTGTCCATAGCTCTCTAAGTAGCTACTTTATGGTGAATGTGTCAAAAACGATGAAATAAAGAACTGAAGAGGAGGAAAAGTTTAATTTAGCTCAGAGATTCAGTGAATTTACTCCATCATAGCATGGTGATGCAGGCATAATAAGTGGAACAGTTCACATCATTGTGGGCAGGAAGCAGTGTCAGGCATATAGGAAGGGACTAGAGCAAAATACAGCCCCAAGGGATAGATAAGAGAATTGTTCCCTGTGATGAGTGCCCTCTCCCTGCCCTTCGTCATCTCCCAATAATGTCATCATATTGCAACAATCAATCTGTTCATTTTTGTCACAAATCCCATGATCTAACTGTGCACAGACACATCTATACATGGCAGACGTACCCACAGGAGTGCTTTACAGACATCACAGACTGTGTATCCTGTGGTCTTAGAACAGGTATCAACAAAGAGAATTATACTGCTATCCATAGTATCTTCAAGTCCAGTGTACACACACGCATGCATGCATGCACGCACATATGCACTCACGCACACATGCATACCAGAATTGGCATTACAGGTTAGAAGATGGCACTAAGAAAGAATGTAGGATTTCTGTTTGTAGTTATTCAACAACTATCAATTACTCCCCATGGGTAAGTGTAAAGAGACTGTTCTTGAAAGATCAATATGTGGTCATTTAAAAAGGACATGGAGAGATAGATCACTGGAGAAAGATTTCAGATAAAGGTATTTTGTGAACAGAGTTGGGCTCAGAAGAGGCCTGTTAATGAATTCCAGGATCTCCAGTCAAATCAAATGTTAAACCTCATTTTTCTAAGCACGAATCTTCCCAACAGTGACAACTTTACATACATAATCGAACAGCAAATAACCCCTGACTCAACTTTAACATTCTTCAGTGACTTTGTAATTTTTTCACACATCTTAAAAGCTTTATGAAACATATATTTTCAGGAAATTTACTTGCATGCATATCTTCTGTGTAATTAAACTCGCAGCTCAGCTGTAATATATATTTTAATACTGTATACTGTCATAAAAATGTTATACATAGCACCATCTGTTGGCTGAGGTATCTCTCGCAGATGAAAAATGTTTTATGCAAATTGGACTAGAATATCATTAAAAAGTTTGAACAGAAAAAAAAGTAAACAGTTTTAGTGTAGATCAACAATGGGTGAAGGCTCTACATGATCACTGAGAATGAATCTGAAATTCATGTTATGATGGTCTTATTGAACTTAATCAGAGCTGGTAGAAAAGACTTTTGGAAGCTATACCATGTGTATTTTACACAAACATATAATGCCTTGAAGAGATAAAGCAGTGAATTTGATCATTTTAAATGAAGTACAATGTGTTTAAAAACCCCATGAAACAGCAACACTATTTACTATTAAGTTGGAAAATAAAATGATTCAGACAATATGTACTTTACTTACACCCACCTCCTTATTTTAATGTAGCTCACCTGTGAAGATTCACTGGTATAATGTTTATGTCATAAAGTGGGGAGGAGACTTGTATAGCTTTAGCAATCGAATAAAATCATTTTTTCTTTGAAATTTTTCCCCTGGTAGATATTTGTGGTAAGAAAAAAGACTATGTATACTTGACATTTTTTTTTTCTTTTTTATTTATTTATTTCTTCCACTCATACAAAGTTGATAAGTACTCCATTCCCCTCTCTCTCTTCACCCCTCCCTGGATCCCCTTGCTCCCTCTCCCCTTTTCCCTTTCCTTTCCCCCCTCCCTCTCTTTCTCCCAGTGCTTCTTCCCCCTCCCCCCCATTCCTGAAGCATCCTTTAGTGTGCATATCAAACTTCCCTCTGAGTCCTCTTCTCTGATGAGGTGTAAGAACTCAGTGACATTGCCTAGAGCTCTTTTTTGTGTTCCCCTTTAGTATAGGAACACTTTTGTAGCTGTTAATCCCTTGCCTCTAAGAATCCTAGTGCCCGTGATCCATGCTAGACTTTGGGAGTTCAATTGTATGTTGGTCATTGCACAGGTCATGCAAAGTCTTACTTTGATTACTTTGGCCCTAACTTGTACGAAGTATCTTGCGTATCATTGCTCCTCCCCATTTTTAGGCTCTTACATTCTTATCACCTCTTCTTCCGCAAATTGCCTTGAGCTTTAGGATGGGGAGAGATTAGGCTGGCCTGGTACCAGATAGTTGATTTTCCGAATTATTACTCTTATTCCATCTACCTTTGAATCTACTCTCATAATAAGACTCTATTTTAACAGTATTTTTCTCTGGCCAGGGGGTGATATCCAGTACCCATCAGGATGGAGCCAAGAGCAGTGCAGGAGCAGCAAAACTGAAAAAAAATATACTTGACATTTTATAATCATTTTTAATAGTTTTCTCACTTGCTTTTAAGAAATGCCAGCAAACCAAAATTGTCCAAGAAAATCAAGTATGCTTTTGTCTTTTCTTTGTTGGTTTTTAGGTGTAGACCATAGTAAAACGTCGATAAATATTTACTGATGGTAGGCAATGCCACCATCTTTCTAATGAGGTTGTTCTTTAAAATAAATTACAGAGCATTCACGAAAACAGACCAGCATGGAGATTTTTGTCATGCAATGGATATTCAAGATGAATGATAAATTTGTTTAAAGAGAGCATTTTTAGGTCTGGTGTGAGTGATAAAAGTCAGTGCTGCTTCTCTTCATCATTCCTGCACTTGTTCATTAAGCACTAAACTAGTCCATTATTTTGCCTGCTTCAGGCCCCTCTTTTAAATGTTCATCTCCACAGGGCTTTCCAAGGACTTGGTAGTATAGACACCACTCTTTTGTAATCATTCTCTCAATTGTATAGTGCGTTCCAAGTGTAATAAACTTCCATAATTTCCCAGAACACATTAAATTTTCCATGTAATTGGAAAAGTTAATTTTCTTCTGCCTGTAATTGATTTTTCCCCTCAACAACTCCTAAGCCATCTTACAAACACCTTAAATTCCAACTTATATTTCAGCTATTGTACTTTCCAATATAGGTTAAAAGTTCATCTAATGTGCTCTATTATACCTTGGTATGTTAGTAATTACTATGACCATATTGTAAATCTCAAGGTCTTCGACAGACTACAAATCCTACATCCTTTCTTCAAAGTAGATATTATCAGAAACTGCAGTTTCCAATGCAATGGTTTATAAAATAAATGTTCACCAATAAGTTAACATGTGAATGTTGTATTTCATTCAATGCACAATTATTTGTTGCCCTTTAATATTTTGACTAATTTTGTCAGTTATTTTTCATGGCTATTAGAATATTTATGTTGAACAATTGTCCAGTGAAGTAAACAGTAGACACTATCTGTGCCATGATAAACCTCAGCATACTGGGTGTCAGGGTAGATGCTCAGTAAATGCTACATAATATTCAGAATACAAAAAATAGTGGCTCTGGATAGGTAAATCTAGAAAACTAGTGTACTTGCATACTATTTTACTATTAATCAATTGTGAACAAAACAGGTATTACCAAGCAATCAACATTAAAACTTTACTATTCGAGCATTACAGATGCTTCCATTGTTAATTTATCTCTGTGCCCATTCAGTGCATTTTCTTGTGTGATACAAGTTGGACTTTGCATTCATATTCATGTTTATGGCTTTGAATTGACTGTAGCATTGAACTCGAGCTTAAAATTAATAAATTCATTTACAACAGTTTAATGCATTATATCATTTCAATTTTATATGAATACTGACCATTACTGATTATGCTTTCAAAATTTTCTATAAAAATGATGTGTTCTGAAGATAAAACAGAAATAATATTGGAAGACTGAAAAGCAAGTAAAAACTCAAGCTCTCTGAAGTGCATTACAAATATTAGACAGTTACTAGAATTCTTCTAAATATGGAGATATGACAGTAAAAACAAAAAATAAAACCCAAATCATTCAACTGTTCTCATAGTTTCTTATAGTTTTTAACACAGTTTTAGAGAAAAGAGAGAACATGACAGTAAAGTGAAGAAGAGAATGAATAAAGAAAAAATACAACAAAATATGATAAATTTATATAAGTACTTCTTCAATTAAGAAAACTATATTAGGTGATGAAATTTAAAAAGAGATAGTAATTTATTTTTATATTTTTATTTTTAATTATATCGATGATGAGTTGGTATGTTTTCATCACCCATCGTCTATTTCCATTCCATCCCACCTCATCTCACCAGTTCTCCCCTCCAACAAATTTCCCTTCACCTGTGCATGTGTGATCTATTGGTCCCATCTAGGATGCCTGTATTTAGTTAGAACATGGACACCCATAAGGGTAAACCTTAGAGTATAGATGCTCCCCCCTCTCTTGTCCACCATCATATAGTCTCTCAGGGTAAATCTCATAGGATCTTCCCTGCTTTGTGGCAAAATGTTGACAGGCCAGCTATTACAGAAATCTAGTGGAAGTAGACACCATTGCAATGAGTTCTTGGGTACAGTAGACTTGATATGAACAGAGACTTTGTACAGCATTGCCCCTTGCTGTCCTCTGGCATTTATACTCTTGCCACCTTTTCTTCCCTGCACCTTGAGATGGGGATGGTTCAGAGGTCTTAGATGAGGACCTAGCCACCTAAAGCCTCTTTTACATTGTGCTTTGGCAACTTTTGTGCATTATGGATCTTCTCCTTTGCACACATGGGTACTGTTTAGGTGGGTGCTCAGTGCTTCTTTGTTCTTTGGGCATAATGACAAGTGTTTAGATGATGTCTCACTGTCTTAGGGCCTGTGATCTTCCATGAGTATTTGGCTTGGTTTATAGAACTAGATCAATTGTTTACCCCCATACTTCATGAACCACTATCATACAATTTGACTCCTATTTACAGGATTTCTATTAGTTTTGTAGTATTGTTAGGTGGGCGAGGATTTTGATCACTATTTGTCTTTGGTAGCCACCATTATAGATTAGTAGTAATTTAAAAATTCTCGTCAGTAAATTGTTGAGAAACAAAATACAAAGGAGAAAGATCAAATAAAAGAAAAATGAGCGCATTTAAAATTTTTTATTTATTTACTTTTTTGTGTGTACAACAGGACATTAGAATGTGTGTGCCTGCGGAGACCCAAGGATGCCACTGAAATCATTCTAGATTGCTTTTCTTCATTATTCTTTTGCTCTGAGATTTCCCAGTCTTCACCTTCCAGGAGGACTGCCACATAATCCTCATGTTTGCATGAGGTCTAGAGATCCAAACTCAGCTTGTTTTTCTTTAGAAGAAAAGGCTTTAACCACTGTGTAATTTTTCCAGTCCATATAAAGTATTTCTTTTAATATTTATATGTGTGTCTGTTGCATAGAAATAAACTTCCACTTTGAGGTCAACAGATTATAACCTTGCACCTTTCATCAGGTGAGACAATCTGGGGCTCCAGGCTCAGTATCCCAGCTCCTCCATGCATGGTGTACCTCTTGGGTGAATACTGTACATTTAACCAGTTAATGAAGCAGTGGACTTGTATTGAGATATCCTATAGGGATACGTTGCCATCTCTTTCAAAACAAGAATTCCTTTAAAATAAAGCATCTTGTCTAAAGTCAGGACTCTAAAACCTTAGAGATCTTTATGTAAGAAAAGTCCATTACTTAGACTAAAAGACTTGAAAGGTCTTTCAAAGGTGTCCCTTTGAACAGGAAGTACTATAATGGGAAGAAATGGCTTCATTTACTTTGTCTTTTCTTTAAGAATACAAGCTATGTTTTCAACTAAGCAGCTACCTTTGATATCATTTGCGTCTTTTAGAAGGAATGCAAGATTGTTGGTCTGGATTGAAATGTTTGCATATGGTCATCCAAATCCCTTAAGGGACATGGAAAATTCTGGCAAAGGCTCCTGCTATCGAAAGTGATAAATACTTTTTCAAAAAGCTAGAGTAATAGAGAGGGAAATAATTCACCTGTAACCTTTTCAAAACTTTTTCTTCCTTTGGGTGGCATGAATTAGTCTCTTGATTCATTTGACTAACAATTTTGAGTTGCTTTATTAAATTTTTAACTGGACCAGTTCCAGTTTTCTGGAAGAAAAGGATAAAGAACTCAAAGTTTGCAATTGTTTCTGAGATATATTTCCCGATGAATTTGGAATTTTATTTGCAAAAGGGTTTGGGGGAAGAAGTTGCATTATCTGGACTGAAGCAAGTTCCATTCAAAAAAATAAAATGATTGATTTATATATTAGCAGCAATATATACGAAGCAATAGGTATAATTTATCTATCAGCATAGTTGTTAGAATGAAGGAAGGACATATACATGTAATGATTTATGGTTGCAAATTCAGCTTTCAAAATTAGCTTAGTTAAATTCTGTATATATTAGAAGGTTTATAAAAGGAAATATGATCATGGAAATTATTGACAAAAATGATGATCCACTATATATGGAAATCATGATGACTTCTGCATGCATGCTTTATGCTGCAATTGAAATCAGTCATCATCATTAATGCCATCAGCAATCTCACACAATGTTTTGAGGGGATGTGTGTTCTTCGAGCTATGCTAATTGATTTTCTTTGTGTAATTCATCACCTGAAAATTCTCATTCACATAGCAAATGATGATTTTTTAATGTTTTAGGAACAAGAAGCAGCTAAACATACAGGATTAAGTAACAAGCCAAATATCACTTCCAAATTTCTAGGTAGTATACAATTTCTTCATTTCAATAGATAAATATCAGACAGATCCAAATCTAATGGAAAGTAGAAGAATCTGGTGTTTAAAAGACCCTGGTGATCTTTGGTAATCTTAATGTGCATATTTAAATAAACAAATATATCAGTAAAATTAGAAATGTTTTTTCTAAGTGTCTGAAACATCCATGACTTATAATTGCTGTGCTTAAAAGGCAAGCACAGGCCAACAAACTTTCTTCATCAGAAGTTAATAATAAATGACAAACTTTCCCTCTTTTCACCAATGATCATACCAAAGATCATTCAAAACACAAAGTATCAATAATAGCTTTGGACATAATAATTCTGAAAACTTGCAAGCACATTACCAATGATGATAAAAGGTATTCTAAAGTCAAAGGGTATTAAAGTGAGACCAAGAGGATTAAAGTGTCATTGCAAATGTCTGTTCATATTTAAGAAGTCCTGAATAGACTCATCATACTCTATAGTCATGAGTGTTTTAGGAGAAGTAAGAAAAGAAGTGCTTGGACTCATCAGGATGTCTGTGCAAAGGCATACTTGCTTATAGGTGGTCCTGAATTTTATGGAGATTATTAGGAATCCAAAGTGATCCAGAGAGCCCATAGGTGTCAGGACACCCAGATATCATAGCCTTCAAATTTACAACATGTAAGGGATAACTTTGAAACAGTTGATACCTAAGGTCACTTCAGAACTTGAAGGATATATGCATTAATTATGTCATTTACCCTTTCTTCTTTTTTTCTCTGAAACTTTATTATTACTTTTTAATTTAGTTATACAAGCTCAATAGGTATCCCCTCCTTTTCCCTTCCTCTCCTTTACCTCCTATTGTTCTCCCATCCCATTCCCTCCCGCTTCCCTTACTCTCATCCCCTTTTCCCCCTCTTCCTCTCTTGGTATTTCCTGCATGCTTCCTCCCATCCTCTAAAACATCTGTTTATATGGGCACTGAATTTCCCTCTGAGTCTCTATACTAGTGAAGTTTCAGGACGAATGGCATAGCTTGGGGCTTCTACTTGGGCTGCCCATTAATATGGGAACTATTATATCTGTTTAATCTATTGCCTCTAAAGATCCTACTGTCTGAAGCCTTCTCCCCTCAGATCCTTCCTAAACTTTGAAGGCTTGTTGACCTGTCAGCCATTGTGCAGAACAGGCAAAGTTGAAACATATTGTAGCAATATCCTGGCTGTTGCAGCCCAGTCTTGAGTGGAGTATCTTGCCTATCAGTGGCCCTTCCCAATTTTCTTGCAATCTTGATGCACCCTCTTCCACCAGGTTCCCTGACCTTTTAGGATGGGAAAAGATTTGGCTGGTGAATCTTTTGGGGTCTTTGGTGTACTTGATTAGAGTTGGTTATTGTTTCAGTTTAGTTGTTCCTTCACTGCTCTTGGATGCATCCTGATTGTGTGTGGAGGTCATCTCCTGACCAAAAATAAAAGACTGTTTAAGTGAAGGTCTTAATATAAGAAGAGACTTAAAGGTAGATTGAAGAATAGGAGTAGGACTCAGTAATGAGTATGGTCAGACACCTGATTTCCAGTTGCTTAGCTTCTGCCAGCCCTTATTCCCTCCCTGAGTGGGGATCAGACCTGTCTAGTCCCAAATGAACAGGAAGGAAAGTGAGAGTGAGATGTTTCAGATGTCTAACTACTTATATGCATTTCATGACAGTAGCCAAATTTCTCTATTGAAGTAGGTATTTTAAATCCTTTCTTCTGAGGTCATCTTTTGCTTTATTAAGTGGGTTTGGAACTAAGATTTACTTATAAGGGAGAACATATGTCGCCTTTCTATGCCTGGGATATTTCACTTAGAATAATTTCTTTTAATTCCACCCATTTTCCGACAAATTTCATTAATTCATTTTTTTGATGGCTGAGTAGTATTCCGTTGTATAAATGTACCACATTTTCATTATCCACTTGTCAACTGTTGGGCATTTGGGTTGATTCCATAACTTTGCTATTGTAAATACTGCTGCTATGAACATAGATGTACTCATGTAACTGTAGTGAATTAATGCATTTTGGGGGATTATTCCTAGTATCAGTATAACAAGGTAATATGGCCTTTCGACCTTTAAGTTTTTCAGAAACCACCATACTGATTATCAGAGTGATTATACAAGCCTGTATTCCTACCAGCAGTATATGAGAGTTCCCTTCTCTCCACATCCTCTAAGCATTTGGTGTTTTTTTTTGTGGATTTTCTCCAACCTGAGCAGGATGAGGTCATACCTCTGTATAGTTTTGATTTGCATTTCCCTGATGGCTAATGATGTGGAAAATTTTTAAAGATACTTGTTAAACATTTCAATGTTATTCCTGGAAAAGTTTCTTTTAAGTTCCATGGCCCATTTTCTAAGTGTACTATTTATTTCCTTGATATTTAATTTTTTAAGCTCTTTGTGCACTCTGGATTAGTCCTCTGTCACATATGTAGTTAGTAAAGATTTTTGTCCTATTCTGTAGATTGTCTTTCTGCTCAGTTTACATTCTCTTTAGCTGAACAGAAGCTCTTTAATTTCATAAGATCCCGTTTGTTGAGTGTTGATTCTAGAGCCTGTCCTGTTGGGTTTCTGTTTCGGAAATGTTGGCCAAGTTCAATCTGCTCAAGGGAGTTCCCTACTCTTTCAACTAGGGTTTTGGCCTAATATTAAGGTCCCTGACATATTTGGAGTTGATTTTTGTGCACGGAGACAAGTACGGGTCCAGTTTTAATCTTCACATGTGTATATTCAGTTTTGACAGCACCATTTGTTGAAGATACTTTTCTTTTTCCATTGAGTTTTTTGGGCTCTTTTGTCAAAGATCAGATGGCTGTAATTGTGTAAGCTCATGTCTGGATATTCGACCCTTTGCTAATGATCTAAATGTTTATTTTGGAGCCAGTACTGTTTATTATATTACTATGGATTTATAGTATAGATAATGTTTGGTATCATAATACTTCCAGCAGTGTTTTTGTTACTCAAGATTGTTTTTTCTGCCCTGGGCCTTTTATACATCCATATGAATTTTGAGATTTTTTTTGGTCAATATCCATAAAGAATTGCTTTGGAGTTTTGATAGGTATAACGTTGAATCTCTATATTGCTTTTGGTAAAATGGTCATTTTTATGATATTGACTCTGCTGATCCAGGAGCATGGGAGATTTTTCCACATTCTGGTGTCTTCTGTAATTTCTTTCTTTAGGGTTTTAAAGTTTTCATTATCAAGGTATCTCACTTCTTTTGTTAGATTTATACCAAAGTATTTCATTATTCTAGGTGCTGTGGTAAATGGTTGTTTCTCTTAAGATATTCTTACTTTTTTCATCCTTGGTGTGTAGGAGGGACACTGATTTTTACAAATTTATCTTGTAACCTGCCACTCACTGAACTTCTGTATTAGTTCTAGGAGTTCCCTGGTGGAGTTTTTAGGATCTCTCAGGTATATGATCGTGTCATTTGAAAATAGAGATATTGTGACTTCTTTTCTGATTTGAAACTCTCTTATCTCCCTCTCTTGTCTTATGGCTCTAGCTAAGACTTCAACTACAATATTGAATAGAATTGGTGAGGGTGGACAACCTTTTCTAGTTCCTGAATGTAGTGGGAATATTTCATGTTTTTCCAAATTTAGTTTAATCCTTGCTGTTCGCTTGTTGTATGCAACTTTTATTATGCTAATATAAGTTTCTTCTATTCCAGCTGTCTATACAGTTTGATCATAAAAGAATGTTGGATCTTGTCAAAAGCTTTTTCTGCATTTATCAAGAGCATCATGTGGTCTTGGACTTTGGATTGTTTAATATGATGGATTACATTTATTGATTTGCATATGTATTGAACTAACCTTATGTGCCTGTGATTATTTTATAATTGATCATCGTTAATAATCTTTTCGATATCTTTTTGAATATGATTTTCTAAGATTTTGTTGAAAATTTTACATCTGTGTTCATCAAAGAGATTGGCCTGTAGTTTTCTTTTTTAATTGTATTTTATTATTATTATTATTTATTCAACTGTGCACATGTGCGTGTGTATGTGTGCGCGCGCATGTGTGTGTGTGTGTGTGTGTGTGTGTGTGTGTGTAGAACCACGGACGAATTCGCGAACCACCGTGGACGCCTCCACCTCCTTCTGCCCTGGGATTCACAGGTTCCGCCCTACCAGGACTAGAAGCGCAGGCCACCCCCGCTTCTGCCTGGCATCTATAGGTGGGATCTGGGATCCGAACTTGGGACCTTCCGCCTGCAAGGCGGAGGCTTAACCCTTGAGCCACCTCTCCAGCCCACTTCTAAATTCTTCTATGAAGCTAATCCCAAAACCTAATAAAAATACAGGGCTGGATAGACGCCAGGCGGAAGCGGGGGTGGCCTGCGCTTCTAGTCCTGGTAGGGCGGAGCCTGTGAATCCCAGGGCAGAAGGAGGTGGAGGCGTCCATGGTGGTTCGCGAATTCGTCCGTGGTTCTACACACACACACACACACACACACACACACACACACACACACACACACACGTGTGCGCACATACACACAGTTGAATAAATAATAATAATAATAAATGTTTAAAAAAAAAGAAATTTAAAAAAAAGAAGAATTTAGAAGTGTTCCTTACTTCACTATTTTATGGAATACTTTTCGAAGTAGTAGTGTTAGTTGTTCTTTAAATGTCTGGTAGATGGGCTGGAAAGGTGACACAGGGGTTAATCCTCTGCCTTACAGGAGGAAGGTCCTGAGTTTGGATTCTAGACCCCACATATAGACGCAGGGCAGAAGCGGGGGCGGCCTGCGTTTTCTGGTCCTGGTTAGGGGCGGAGCCTGTGAATCCCGGGGCAGAGTAAACAAGGAGGAGGTGGAGGCGTCCATGGTGGTTCCCGAATTCGCCCGTGGTTCTACACATACACACACACACACACACACACACACACACACACCGCACACACACAATTGAATAAATAATAAAAAGATTAAATTTCTAGTAGAATTCTAAGATTAATCCTTTTGGTCTAAGACATTTTTTAGGGAGCAGATTTAAAATTATTTCTTTAATGTTTTCATTTGTTAAAGTTCAAATAGTTCAATTGGTTCTGATTCAATTTAGGTAAATTGTGCTTACTCAGAAACTCATCCATTTCTTTCTGATTATCAAATTTTATGGAATGTAAGTTTTTGAAGTATGATCTTACAATTCTCTGAATTTCTTTGGTATCAGTTGTGATAATTCCATTTCATCTCTAATATTGCTAATTTAGGTTTTCTCTCTCTCTTGATTTTTGGTTAATTTAGCTAGGAGTGTATCAATCTTATTGATTTTTTTTCAAAGAATCAGTTTTTCATCTGGTTGATTTTTTTTTGTATCGTTTTTCTTATCTTAATTTTGGATATTTCTTCCCTGATTTTACTAATCTCCTATCTTCTATTGCTTTGGGGATTAATTTCTCTTGTACCTCTTAAGCTTTAAGATGCCTTGTTAAGTTACTTACTTGTAAAATTTCCAATTTTTTAATATATGCATTGAGAGCTACAAACTTATCTCTTAGAATCACATTCACCTTTCCCAGATAATTGTATATGATATATTTTCATTTTCATTCGCTTTTAGGAATTCTTTAATTTCCTTTTTTATTTCTTTCTGAGCTCATTTCTCATTCAGCATCATGGTATTTAATTTCCAAGAATTATTGTATTTTCTTCTGTTTGCTTTGTTGTAGAAGTCAAGCTTTATTTCCTCTTGGTCTAATAGGGTACAGTCTATAATTTCAGTTTTCCCATATATGAAAAGAAAAGGTTCATTTTATGGCCCAATATTTGTTCTATTTTGAAGAAAGCTCTGTGGGTTGCTGAGAATAATGTGTATTCCTTGTTGTTTGAATGCAAGGTTTGGTAGAAGATTGTTTGTTCCATTTTCATAAGGGTTTGATTCAATTCTAGTGTGCCTCTGTTGAGTTCTTGGCCATTCGACCTATCTCATGTTGCAAGTGGGGTAATGAAATTAGCATTTTGAAATTGATTTGTTGTTTAGGACATTGTAGGGTTTGTTTAATGAATGTGGATGAGCTTAAATTAGGTGTGAATATATTCAGTATTGTGAATTCTTCCTGGTGACTTTTTTTTCTCTTGAAGCTCTCAAAGCATTCTCTTTGTCTTGTATGTGTAGTGATTTGACTATTATTTACCATGGTGAGATATTTTGGGGATATCTACTTAGAGTGTGATATGTCTCTTGTATTTGTATGGGCCTCTCTTTCTTTAGATGTGGAAAGTTTTCCTTTATGATAATTTGAAACATTTCGACAGGAGTGGTATTTTGGGTTTCTTATTCTGGTATTCCATTAATGCACAGGTTATGCTTTTTCAATGTATCCCATAACTCTTGAATAGTCCTCTCAAGTACCTTTTTTTGCTTTTATAACCTATTTGTTTGAACTAGTTTTTTCTTCCATTTTGTCTTCATGATCTGATATTCTGTTTTCTGCTTTGTTAGTTCTGCTGATTAGATTCTGTTTTGTGTTCTGAGTTGAAAATAGCATGTCATTTAGTTATAGTTTGTCATTTAGTTGGATTTTAACCTCTGCTTGAGATTTTTTTCAACTGCTCTATGCCTATTTTTGTTTCTTCAGCTTCTTTTCTCATCTTATCCAAGTGCCTGTTGTATTCCTGTTCATGTTGGTTGATGTAGCTATTTAACTCCTCTTGTATTTCCTCTTTCATTGTTTTGATCACAGTAAAAATCAGGTTTTAAAATCATTATGAAGAGTATGGCTTTCTTGGCCATTTTCTGTGAGTTTATTCTTGTTGGATTCCATCATTATGGGATTGATGCTTTTTGTAGGAGATCAGTTTTCCTATTTTTTATTGTTTCTCATGAATTTGTATTGTGATTTGGGCATTTTTGTTTTATGTCTAATATCTTTCTTGATGTGTGGTTTTGATTGATCTGTGTTAGACAGCCTTCTTACACTCATGCAATTATTGCTAATATTTGCCTTGGTGTTTGATATGTCTATCTGATAATCCTTGTGTTGTTTCCTAGATGGTGCTATTAGACTATTAGTATGTCAATTAGGGTGGGTTTAGTAGACAGGGATTGAAGATTAGTACGATAGTCCAGTTTTCAGCTTTTACTTCCTTGTTGATATGTGAGGATAAATGATTAAGTTCCTGAAGTTGTATGTGTTTTTGGTGGGTTATATGGAAATCTTAAAGTATGGTGACTATTAAATGAGATTAACAGGAAAATAAAAAGGTTTACTTAGCTCTAGAAGGGAAGATTCTCTCTTGTGTGATAGAGTGATTTTTGAAGACCTCAGTTGTATGGTGTTGGTCTGCTAGCCCATCGCTTAGTTTTTCTCTGGACTCTATTAAATTCTTGAAAAGCTTTAAAGTTCTTTTATGATTACAGGGGTAGGTATTGAAAGAAAAGGAGAGAGAAAGAGAGAGAAAGAACATGACCTGAGGGTGGGTTGGTGGCTTTGTGGAGGTGGCCTGGTGCAAAGGTGTGATCTAGATACTGCTGGCCCACCCTACAGCAGGGCAAAAGGCCCCAGCTGCAACCCTGATGAAAAGCGACCTAGATGGTGTGACCCACAGATGGGCTGGGGCCTAGTGTATGGCTGTGTCCTAGGGATCACCAGCCTACCTTATAGCAGGGCGCAGTCCCTAGCTGTGACCAGGACAGAAAAGCAATACCTTTCTTCTTTAAGAGAATTAAATTCTAAGGTAGAAGAATCACTTTCCTTTGTAGTTAAGAACCAAGTATCCTATTCACTTTTGATCTGTGTCTTTATCAATTATTATTTCATGTTTGCATGTAAATGAAAGTCACCATCGATTCTTACATCAATTGTGCATAACATAGTTTGATGCAATCCCTACATAAAGCATTACACTTTTTAGAATAAGATATCCTATTACAAATTAACAAGAATCATTCTTAAAAGCTATATCTTCTTATAGTGTCTAGTGTTGAGGTGAGTTATAGCAAAAAACAGTCATGAACTGTGAGGAAAAATATATACACCATTATAAAGAGAGGTCATGATACAAGTTCATTTAGTTTTATACAGGATAAAAGAAAAAGAGTCAGGCTATTCTGAGAGTCATTGTAAGTGTGATTGCTGTTTATTGGCTGAGGAAATCAATATGGTACTGTCTCTACAGTACATCTTGCTTTGTAATTCATACAGTGCTACAAAATGTTGTAAATCTCAAAGAAATGAGAAGAGGTTCATAGCTCAAGAAGTCCATGCAGGAGAAACTAAAATCAGAGCAAAACGATGACTATCCCAGGCTTAAACTTCTTTCCTTTGCTTTTACTAAGTCTTGCTTTATGGTAAAAAGCCACAACATTTGTGAAAAGATGTCACTTATGGTCAAGCAATGTTTGCTGCTGAGTTACTGACAAATTAACATTTTACATGGTTCTTAGAAATACTTATATTTGATAATAATTAAAGACTATAAATTCAGGAGCATAATATTTTTAATTTTTATTGTTTCAGAGATTCATACAATGAATTTAATAATTTTCTCCCTTTACAAGTCTTTTTCCTTCTTGAAATCCTTTATTCCAATCAGTACCTCCTTTTTTCTCATCATTTTATATGTGTGGTCCATTAAGTTTTATTTGAGTTGCTTCCACTGGCCTGTATCTGAGTACTTGCTGGAGCATGCATATTAGTGGTTATGCACACCATCGAGGAAAATACTCTTTTATGCTCTCCATTCTGAATTATCCTTCAATAGCCTCTCAGGGAGGTGAGGTGACTCTTGAGATCTTGACCCTTTTATGGTGAGGATATATACATTTTTAAATACTAAGCTCATAAAATCTTTGATTTCAAACTTTTCCTTATGACCCACGTGTAGGCATCATGAAGAGAAGCAAAAAATCATTTAACTTACTGGACAGAACATTGTATTGATTTCCTTGTTCCTATTGCAAAATACCTGACAAAACATGACATTTAGGTAAGATATGTTTTATTTGAAGACACCTTCATTGGAGGAATGTTATGGCAACAAGATGAGGCATTTGGTCACATACATGATCAAGAAGCAGAGAGATAATCCCTGTCTCTTAGCTCACTTTCTAGTTTTTGTTCAGTCATTCATCATGCTCATGGAAGTTGGTCCATTTAGGATGGATTTTCCTGATCTAGAAACTCTGTGGTAGAGTTTGTTTCCACAGTGATTCTAAACCCCATCAAATCGAGAGCTAATATTAAACTTCATACATGTCAAGATTCCACTGAAATGACAATTTCTAAGTAAAATGAGGGATGACTGTTTGTTTATGTGACCCATATCTTGATAGTGATGGTCAGGTAATATTGTGTCAAGTTGCATTATGACATATAATATGATTTACATAATATCTAAGATTTAACTAAGATTTAATGTTTTATTTCTTTTTGCTTTGTCTTTGCCATTTTTGTTTTGGTTTTTTAAGATAAGGCCCTGCTAAGTTATCTGGTTTCAAACTCATGATCTTCTTGCTTCAGACTTCTGAGTTCTGAACGTTGTAGATATATGTTTGTCCTTAACATAGGGAGTTCTTAAAATAAAGGACGGGCTGGGAAGATGAGTCAGGGGTTAATGCCTTTGTCTCACAAGCTAAATGTCCTGAGTTTGTTTCCCCAAAATCCCACATAAAAATGATGGGCAGATACCAGTGACTTGTATTCCAGCCTTGGAAGTCAGAGTCTCAGAAACTCCAGAGTAAAGTGATAAGACGGTAGAACAATCCAAGATAATTTCTGATGTAACTTTTGGTATGCCAAAAATATACATACTCAAGTGTCCTATTGTACACATACACATACACACAGATGCAATAAAAATAAAATAAATAGAAAAAAGAAAAAAGAACAGTATCCATTTTAATTTTAGTACATTATTGTATTCATAGTTAATACATAAAAGTAAATGTATTCAAGGTAACATAAAACAATATGTCATCAGACAGAACAGTGTCCTATTTCTCAAACACTTTCAGAAAAATCTAAATTTAATGGTAGACGAATAGACTGCTTTACACTACTTATAAATTCAAAACAAACTAGAAAATGAAGTTCTAGATTTCACATACAATGGAATCTGGTCTCTATAAATAGAAATATAATATATGCTTACAAATTCCCTTTTTTTGCTTGAAATGACAAAAACTGCTATCTTCCAGAGTTATCTTTTTTGGCCTTTCATTTTTCCTTTAAAGTGCACCACAAGTGATTTCCTCCTTATAGCAATAACAATGGAAAATATTCACTGTATCTACTAAGTTCAATGCACTGTTTATATATATATATATATATATATATATAGTTGATACCTAACCACCCATTCAAATGTTACCTAGATTAGAAGCTTTGGCCCTTAACTATATAAACACTGTATGAATGTGTCCCATAGATTCCTGGTGGGCAGTTTCTTTAAAAATTTATTTATTCTTCTACTTTTACAAGCATACTGAGTATTTTCCCCTGCTTCCCTCCACCCCCTCCCTCCTACCCCTCCCTTCACCAATCCCTTCCACACCCTCCCACCCTCCTATCTTTATGCTCCTGTGGACCCCAGGGTTCACTCTTGGTTTGTCTACTCCTGTGGAGGCTCAGGGTTTGGTGGTATGTCAAGTTACCTCTCTTAAGGCCACCTCATTGGCCAGTGTTTAGAAATTCACCTACGAAATTTTTCTTTTTTTTCCTTAAAGAGTATTCTGTTTCTCCTCTCTCATCTTATTGCTGTGGAGTAAAACTGTGATGATATCTTTGATGATACCTTAGCTACTTTTATTGTAGCCTTATGTCCATAGACCTATACAGTATCACGAATAACCTCCAAGATAGAGATTATAGAATTTTTTTTCAAAGAGACCACTGATCTTCTAGTAATTTATACTGTCTGAAAAGCAAAGTGTAAAAAATTCTAATGTTTGTATTACTTATCTTGTGGAGATGGAAATGTCATATCATGGTGTGTTTCTGGAACTAGGAAGAAAGATTATAGAAGTTAGTTCTTTCTTTCTACCTTATGGGTTCCAGGGATTGAACTCAGGTTCTAAAACTTGGTGGCAAGCGCCTTTATCCCCTGAGAGCCACTTTTTTTTTTAAACATTTTTTATTATTATTTCCACTCATACAAACTTAGGGTTCCCTCCCTCCCTCCTCCTCCCCCCGACCCCCCTGCTTCCCCTTCCCTCACCCCTCCCTCCCCATCCACTAGTTCCTCCCCCCCTATCCCCAGAGAATCCTTTAATGTGCATGCCAGACTCTTCTCTGGGCCCTCCTCTCCGATGACGTACAAGGACCCATGGCATTTCCCTGAACCTCCTCCTGTGTTCCCCTCAAGCATAGGAACACTACTGTGGCTGTCAATCCCTTGTCTCCAAGGATCTTGGTGCCTTTAGCAAATGCTAGACTTTGTGGGGTGTCCCAGAAAAACCAAACAAAGAAAGAACCAAAATCTTTTTTTTTTTTTAAAGTACTAATAAATATTTTCATTACTTGTACTTTCCTACTCAATGTTTGATATAACGTATGGTCTTTAATTATTAAAAATTTGAAAAAAGAACCCTTCATTCCATGTTGATTTGTACATTTATTTCATCAGAATTAAGAGAGTGAGAGACAGAGACAGAGAGGGACAGAGAGAGAGAGGTTGAGAGAATGAGAGATGCATCAGAGAGCACTATGTGTACCTGTGGAGGCTCAAGTGTGGCTTCAGGAACTATTCTGGATTGCTCTACTTCCTCTTCACTTTGCTCTGGGGTTCACCAGACTCTGCCTTCCAGGGCCAGAAGTACAGACCACTTCCATTTTCATTGGGATCTGAACTCAGGTCCTTCTGCTTAAGCAGCAAAGCTTTTACTCCTAAGCCGTCTCTCCAGACCAGGAATAATATTTTCTTAATATTATTAATACCTATTAAACTTCTCTAATGGAGTTAACCTCAAGGAGTGGTGAGGTGTATTGAAATTTAGAGTATGTCAATAATTAAAATATATCTATAATTAAAAAATCATAGGTGTTAAGTTATGACTGGTATATTTAGCCATTGGTGTTTAGTTACTGTACTTATCTGTTTTTTCAGTCCATTACTTTTATTTTGGCCCAAAAGCCCCATGCCATTTTCTTTCTCCTCCATAATCTAAATAAGATTATGAAATAAGTATGGAATTCACATGGGAATGCTTCCCATTTGCCCCATTATGTATGTCAAAATACATATGATTTATACTTTTTTCTGTAAGTCAAACAACATTAATGTCTTTGAACATCTGGCTGGCATCTGGAAGATCTAGTCCATGCACTATTAATCAGAATATCATTGTGAAGCATGGGTAATGAACTATTGTGAGTGGAATATATTTATATGTAGAAAACTTCACTTTATTGATTTAATACTACTCAGCATATTGGAGTGTCTCGGTTTTCAACACTATTTAAACACATTGCCCAAGCTTTATTTATTTAGAACTTACATGATATTTTCCTTTGAAAGTATTAGTGTGCACAGTACTGGCAAGCAGGCAAGTTTGAAAAGTCACTTTGTCTTCCATCTCCAGGCATGTTCACTGAGCACTTTCCTAGGAGTTAATTTCAATATCCCAAAGTTTTCTTGTTAGGACTCAATATGTCCTCATGCTTCCCTGATACTATTTTTCTTGTCTATTTTTCTTGTCTCCCTGATTTCTCTCCCCCACCCTCTTCTTTTTCTAACTTTGTGTTCTATTCTTAGACTTGTTTAATAGTGTATACAGTGCTGTTGCTTTTCAGGTTGTGTCAATTTAAGAATGAAAAATAAAGTAATATAAAATATTGAGACAATATAAAATATATGCATTTGAGTTAATATAGGGCTACTGGCTCCCAGTGTTTAAATTATTTGGCATTTGGAATTCTTTTGTGGTGAGTGAAAAGGTACATTCCTTTCTTCCCAGCATTAAAATAGCTGAAACAGGAGGAACACTTGAGCCATGGAGTCAAGATTAACCAGATCTGCACATTCAAAAAGAAACAAACCACCAAAATTACTTTTCTTTTTTTAAATTTTTTTTTATTATTTATTCAATTGTGCGTGTATGTGTGTGTGTGCGTGTGTATGTATGTGTGTGTGTAGAACCACAGATGAATTTGGGAACCACCATGGACGCCTCCACCTCCTTATTTACTCTGCCCCGGGATTCACAGGCTCCGCCCTACCAGGACCAGAAACGCAGGCCGCCCCCGCTTCCGCCTGGCGTCTATACGTGGGATCTAGGATCAGAACACAGGACCTTCCGCCTGCAAGGCAGAGGCTTAACCTCTGAGCCACCTCTCCTTAGCTGTTAACTGGAAAATGGGAAAAGCTTATGTGTACACCATTGGAAAAAGCATTGTGTTAAACGGATTCTAAAGAAAGGTTTTTGTGATGACTAAAAGAAGCATATTTTTAAATCTAGTTTATTATAATTTTCTTAACACTGATGGTAATGAAAAAGAAGACTACTGAGAAAAGAAGAAAAATCCTCTTTCATTTTCTTCTGATGTATTTGACAATGATTTTGAGCTTCTGAGTCCAGAACCAGAGCCAGAGTAGGAAAAGCTCCTAAAGAGGTTCTTCCAACACCCTGACCCCATGTCCTTGAAATACGAGTGACCAGCTCTCTTTTCATTTCATCAGATTTTCCAGATAAATAAGATCAATGAAGCTTTCAATTTCTTGAAAAATAAGATAGTATAGTTTCCTCATGGTCTTGCCCTATAATGGCTCAATTCTTCCCCAGATGGGGCTCCCTGGATTGCTGACTTTGGAATTCTTTTACAAATGTGTAGAAAGTGCTTTGGGAGTTGGCGCCATAGAAGGTGTTTACTTACATGTGGCCTGTGTAAATCAGACTCAGAAATCACAGGCAGGAAGTCTAATGAGCCAACAGTCGCTGCCAGGTGAAGCATGCTATGTGATGTGCTTTCTACACATGCCTGATAGGGAGGAAATAGCTGCAGATTCTGCTGAATCTAAGGTACAGATCAGATAGATTTCTTTCATTCATATGTGTGTATCTATTTTTATTCTCTTATCTTTCCAGGGGAATATTAAGCAGAATTGGTAAAAGTGGATGTTGTTTTCCAGTTCTTTTTTTTTATTTCTGCTCATACAAACTTAACAGGTACACCGGTCCCCTCCCTACCTCCACCTCCCCCTGACCCTCCTGCTCCCCCGTCCCATCCCCCCTAGTTTCTCATCCCCCAGTGTCTTCCCCCAGTGGCTCCCCCCACCCCAATCCCCGGAGGATCCTTTAATGTGCATGCCAAACTCTCCTCTGTGTCCTCCTCTCCGATGAGGTGCAAGGACCCAGGGGTAATTCCCAGAACCCTTTCCTGTGTTCCCCTTAAGCTTAGGAACACTACTGTGACAGTCAGTCCCTAGCCTCCAAGGATCCTAGTGCCTTTAGTCCATGCTATACTTTGTGGGGTCAATAATGTGTTGGACATATTGCAGGTTAAATATCTAGTTCTTAATATAAAAAAAGGTTCAGAATGTTACAATTAAGAATGACCTTATTTAGCTCTGTTAAGAGAAAAAACATCATTGAAAGAAAAGTACAATAAAATAGTGACCTTAGCTTTAAACTTTTTATAAATGTTCTTCATTATGTTCAGTAAATCAGTTGTATTTTGTCACTTCTTATTTATTTATTTTACAAACATATTGAGTACTAATCACTGCTTCTCTCCTTCCCATTACTTTTCTCTTCCTCTCATCAATCCATTTCACTCCCTCTCACCCTCTTACCTGGCCTCTTCTATGGACTCCAAAGTTCCCTTTGGCTTGTCTTCTCTTATGGGGCTTCAGGCTTCTGTGGCATACCAAGTTGTCCCTATTTGGGCCACTCCACTGATAGGGACATTTCCCTTTACCATTCAGCTCCAGTCTCTAAGGTTTCTCCTGTGTGTTCTCATCTCTCTTCAGTTCCTCATAATCTATGGGGGCATGTTGGTATATCAGTCATTACATAGGTCTGGTAATGGAACGTCTTGTCCAATAGTGGACTTTCCATCTTTAGGTTCTTACAATCTTACTACTCCCTCTTCCACGAGGTTCCCCAAGTCTTAGGATGGGGAGAGATTAGGATGACCTGATTCTGGATTAGCATTTGGAGGGTCACCATTAATCTGCATTATGGCTGGCCATCGCAAAACAGATAGTTTTCCCACTTTCTATGATGATTTAACTATGATGTGTTTAGTACTCAAGAGGTCATGAAGCAGCTCTGCAGCTAACAGCTCCCAAATATTAAAATAGTTTAGACGGGTGTTTTTTCTTTATGAGCAAAAACAAGACAGTCTCATGCAATGGGTTATCCAGCAGTCAGCAACTAAGAGGCCTAAATGAAATACGCTGATGCAAACATACCTAGAATGATTAACCCTTGGTTTTTCTCTCTGTCTCACTAAAACTCTTTTGAGCCCCTAGGGAGGTATTGTCTGCTGATCATTTGGGTCCTACTGGTAAATGCAATGTGGGGCAGCAGTGCTTCTGTATCTTGAGAAACATTTTATATGTATATATGCTTTCTTTGTTGTATTTGCTTTCCCTGAAATTTCTACTTTGGGCATAAAAACACTAAAAGGGAAGTACAGAGATAAAAGCACCATGAATTTGGAGACTTTTTCTCTTAATCTTCTCCAAAATATTCAGAATCCATTTCTCCAGGGGAGGTAGACTTCATGGTGTGCTAACTGAACCATTCCTAAAAGACTTGTAGAGTTGCAGATGTGAGGAAAGATACAGCCCAGAGATGCCAAACTCAGAAGAATAGTAAGTCTTCATGAAAATATACTGTGATATTTTAGAACACAAAGGATGATGGAAACATGGGATGAAATAAAATATTTGGGGAAATGAAAGATACACAACATTTCCATTCATCAAAACTGTGTGGGGGCCACATATCTTTATAGGTCGCACACAAACATAAGCTCATACGCTCAATACATAATATATGAATATCAGAATTTTGTTCTCCTAAATCATTGCTAAGTTCCAAAATCATGATGGTTGTGACTCTATATAGAACTACTGGAGAAAAAAATGAGAAAGGATCATTGTCAGATTGTGCATTCTTGTTCTGCGTTCACTAGAGCCCCTTTGAGTTCCCTCAGAGAGTCAGGGATTGCAGATTCACTTGGCAACAGTGAAGGGGGTGAGCTTTTCCTTGATCCTGGGGCTCTGAGCTTGAGGACTCTCATGAACTCTTCATTTTATGTGATCTCATGGGTGAGAGAAATGCACACCTGCTTGGCTCTCGCTGAACTACATTTTTAGGAGTCTAAATACATAACAGATGCACCAGTGAAATTCATTCTAAGAGGAATTTGCTTATAAATTCAGACAGTTAACACATCCCCCACAGTCACAGTCCTAGTCATTTGCTGTAATTATGGTATCAACTGGGAAAACCAACATTGTGTGTTCCTTCTGGAAATGAATGCAATATATTTTCTACATACTTGTTAGATATGTTCAATAAAACATACATCACATATATTTAAGATACGAGACAGTTTTATATATAGTATTGGAAATATAACCTAGTTAAAGATTTCAAATGACAATAACAGTGGGCAGATGAAATTCTATTTGCAAACCTTTCCAGAATATATCAGAGCCACCTAATCTATCGGCATAGTTTTGAAGCCTACTTCCTTTCTAAGAAACTTCCTGATTAAAGAGCAGTGCTGAAACCACCCTGATGTGGAAATTCCACTAGTCTTAGAACTTAATAGGCCCTTGAATGTATTTATCTCTGTAGAGTTGAAACTTCTCATCTGTTCGTTTCATTTTCCTAAGAATAATTATTCTGCGTCCTTGTTCTTTCAGCAGTTGATAGGTTCTGAATTTCCCAAACTTCATTTAGTAATGTACAGCTGATAAAATCCTTGTCATATGCAAATATTAACTGTATTAAAATTTATGAAAGTCTCAAAAATGACGTATTTTATACTTAAAAATAGTTATTTGAAAAGAAAGTGCTGTTGCTTTTATAGACATGCAGTTAGTATTTTCCATAAATAAGAGATAAATATAATTGAAAAATCCATAAAAATACAACAAAATAATTAAATTTTAGATTTACAGACCTGGGATCTGAAGCAAGTTTGGTGCTATGTTTCCATTGTTGAAAATGAACTAAGCAAATGTTAGATATTACACACCAAGTACCAAGCTGAGATAAGTTTAAGTGTAAGAGATAAGTGTAAGTGTAAGCTGAGTAAGTTTGAGAATAAATTAGAGGTTTGTTTGGCCTGATTCTGGCTGAGCCTTTTAGGATTGTGGATAGTTTATACTCTTCTCATTCTAAGGCTCAGGGAGTCTGGCAGAGAAGGGGATGGTGATTCTAAGGCTCAGGGAGTCTGGCAGAAAAGGGGATGGTGAAATTGTAAGATCCTGAGAATCAGAAGATTTACTGCCCATCCAGGTTACTCCAGTCATGACAGGGCTGCTGTATCTAAGAATTCACTGCAATGAGATGTGCCCTCACCAGACCTGCACAGTGGATGACATTTCACCGTTCCCACATGAACCAGTGAGGAACTTAGAAGAAATAACTTCATGCAGTGGGAACCTTAGGGGCAAAGGCTAGACAGATGAAAGGGAATATCCCTTTCTGTGGGTCTAGCCAAGGAAAGAACACTTATACTGACACAAAGAACTGAGCCCCTAGTAGATAATACAACCTGAAAGGATCCTGGTGACCCACACAAGTAGACAGGCAACAGAGTAGGAGGGAAAGTGATAGACTCGTGAAGGAAGGGGAGGGAGGAAGAGGAAGAGAGGAGGGAGAGTAGAGATAGGGGAGTAGATTCAAACACTCATGTAAGTATAAAAGGAAAATTCTTAATAAACAATAAATTAGTAGCTGTTTAATAGAATTCTCAGGTTAAGAATTAAAACTGCCTTATTAAGGCTCAGTAAAGTGTCTATAAAGTACACAGTAAAATCACTGATACTCTCTTTGCAATAATAACTGGATGAAATTTCTATTTCTGTGAATTTAAAAATGTATTCATTTCTCTTTGGTGATATGAGAGAGGTTAGAGACCAACATGTAAATGTTGGCCTTTTATTCTGTCTATCTATTAGATTGCAATAGTATTATAGTTGGTTACATAGTTAAGAGTTTGCAGAGGCATTCAAGATTGTTAATGGTCCAGATCTTAATAAAGGTAATCAAATATGTAGCTGTAGCATTTTGTTATGGTTGTTCTAAATAAACCACTTTATGATTGGATGCTAGGTCTGTTGTACAGGAAGGAACTCATATCTGATCATGTAAATGTGACAAAGAACCCAAGGATGGGATGGTTAGAGTCCCTAGGGGAAACTTAATGCTACTATTCAGCTAAATAGACATGGCATCCAACTGCCTCCTAATACTTTACTTTATACTCATAGATTAGTGCAACTTTCAGTCTTGTCCAAGATTCTTTTTTGCGTGTATATTAATATAATGAAGGTATGTACAGGAGATTACAACTGGCCGAAGTGCAGAGAATAAATGGCCGTGGTGTGCTGGGCTCTAAATGGGGCATGCACATAATTTACACTACCTCCCTGCAAGATTAAGAAAATATAGTAGAAAACAGGGAGAAAAGAATACAAGAGCCAGAAGAAATGAAGGAGTACTCCAGACAGTGTCTTCTGGACATGAAAGGACCATTAAACCCATGAGCTTATTATATCTGTGTTTACCTTCAGAACACCTATATAAAACTAGGCTTATGTTCCAGTTATTGTGCATGGTTGCCAATGAGTTCACAAACAAATGGCTTAAGGGAACAAGGAGTTTTATTTTGCATTATGATTATCCTATTACAGTTCCTTTTATAGCTTGGCAGGAGAGCCCACACCAACATAAAAGGCCAAGGGAACTGATCACACCAAATCCACATGACTGCTGAGAGGGATGATCCTCATTTGTCAGACCAGCACGTTTGGCCAAGTATAAAGAAAGATGATTATTTTCTCACACCTGCTATTCACCTGCCCAGGGACTTGCTACACCCACCATGGGCTGGGTCTCTCTTCAACCAGACAACCTCCATTAAGCTTGCTTGGGGCTTAACTCAAATATTAATTCTTTACAAATATGCACAGAGCTCAAAAGCTCAACTGTCTAGTTGACACCTGTTGCCTTCAGCCTGCATTGTTGCTGATAAATGACAATCAAATCGTTTAAGGAAACAAAGTATTTATTCTCTGTTACAATTACTGGTTACAGTTCTCAGTCCAGCTTGATGGGAGAGCACACACCAACACCAGGGCCAAGGGAACTGGCCACACCATCACTATATAAAGGCTGAGAGATGGACAATCCTTACTTGCCAGACCAGCATGACAAGGATGCTGACTCTGTCAACCTGGAATTTATTCCAGGGCCTAATCCCACACACCATAGGCTAGGCCTTCCCCAGCAGCTAGATAATCTCCTTCATGTCCACTTTGGGCTTAACTCAGTTACTAATTCTCTACAAATGTGCCCAGAGCTCAAACCCTCAACTGTGAAGTTGACACCTGTGCCCAACTATGACAACACCTATATTTAATTAAAACAACCTGAAAAAGAGCATGTTCATGAAGCCACATTCTTCCCTGAGGTCACTAGCTAAATCTGGATATGAGAAAGTAAGCCCTTAGTTTTAGTGTCTTGCCACTGATATATTATTGTTTATGCATGAACAAGTATCCACTTACATGCTGATGCAATCAACCCTCATTAAATTCAGTAAGTCACACACATACACCATGACATAAAATAACAGATTTTTTGGGAAACAAAAGGTTTCCAGTGGATGCAGGGGGTAGATTAAACAAGGTAATTTATGATACACATGTAGGAAACAGTCAAGGAATGTAAAAGAAATAAAACAAGAGCATATAATATAAAGAGAAAAATAAGGTAAATAAACAAGTAAGTGCAAGTAAGTGCAAGACAAGTGTTGTCTTTGAACAGAATAATATGGCATGCAATAATAATAATAAAAAGATGTATATAAATTGTATTAGAGATTGAAAAAGGAAGTCTTTATGATAACCAGATCCTAGTGGTGAACTACAGGGATTCATACTTACTCAAAGAGTCAAAAAAAAAAAAAAAAGAAAGAAAGAAAGAGTCAACAGCTCAGGCTGGCTAATGCAATTACTTAAACTCAGAGCTAAACAATGTATTTTTATGAAAAAGGAGTAAAACTCATTGTTTCCTATTTATTTTATGATTATATACACTTGTATATTTACATCCTTTTAAACTTTGCACAGTTTAGATATTATAAAATGTTGTTATTCTATAATGGTTTACTAAAACATTGCTATGTGTTTGGCTTATTAGGGGAAAAATATTTTCACTACAAAAAAGAGGTAAATGGACACATCAAGCTTGCCTTTAATCCTAAGAAAACTATTGGGAAGTATCCATAGCGTAGACCTTTCAGACTTACTGTTTAAGCAATGACATTAAGGATGAAAGATATTTGTGATACATACACATCCAAAAAGTGACAAGTAAAAAGCATACCCCAAAATGCATTCAGTTTGATAAGAGATAAACACTCTAATAGAAAAATAGGTAAGGAGTAGAAGCAACTTAAGGCCTATCTTTACAAAAAGTCACTTAAAATAAATTTCAAGTTAAACAATTAGAAAGTGAAAACATTTTAAAAGAAAATTTTAGAGTAGAAAGAAAACATAGAGTTCCTCCCGTCCACCTGCCTGTCCTACCGGAAAAGGACTCGCTCGGGCCTCCACCCCAAGTGAATTCCACCAGCCCCCAGGTAGCCCCTTGTCCCAACTCCTCCTACCAGCCAGCCCGACCAACATCCAGGCTGCCTCGTTTGCCTGGCCCATGCCCAGGCACCAGCCCCTTTGTTACTCCTGCCCGCCTGTCCACCCCACCTGGACAGGACTTGCTCATGGTTCTCCATTCCTGGAGCTTGGGTGGGCCACCAAGCCAAGTTCTGCCATCACCACCAGCTCCTCCGCCCCTCTAGCCCACTGGGGACCCACGCTCAACCATGGAAGAAACACTGCTACTCATAATTCAATAGAGTCCAAAGGAAATTCAAGCAAAGCTCTAAGGGACAAAGGCCGTACATCAGAAGTCCTCTAAAATCATCCTATCACATGGGAGAGATTCTTCACATCTAGCCTAAAGATAAGTAAACCTCTTTTTTTACCATACTGCTCCTTTCTAGTATTAATCACTGTATATTAACTTTTCCGTACAACCACCCCCAAAATATATACAACGCCAGGGATTATACCACTCACCCTCACATACCACCAATATACTAAGTCGCAAAAGGAGACTATCATACTAATATTCACCCCCTGTCTATTTAACCTGACTTAACTGATGTAACAAGCCTAATAGCCTCATCTAAGAAATAATACTAACAGACAAATGTACCCAACTCCAAGGAAAGCACTAGTAGTAACTGCCCAAGAGCAGTAATACCAACTAAATCAGTTCAGTCAAAAACACACAGAAACTGAAAGGTCTTAAGAGACAAAACAACAATGCCCAAGTCAAAGTGCAGCTCCATGAGAAACAAAATCCAAGAAGACAAATCTCCCACCGAATGAATTAACCCCATAAAGATGGATTCCAACCAGAAAAAATTCACAGATAATAGCCAAGAAAGCCAGACCCAACATAACGACATTCAAAGTATGAGCATTACCAAGATCAATACTATAAGAGGAAATCCAGGAGGAGTTAAACAACCGCATCAACCACTTTGAATAGGTACACAACAGAAACTTGGAAGAGTTGAGAAAAACAGTTCAAGAAACAAAAATAGATATAGAACAGTTAAAACAGTCTCAGGGAGAGTTTAAAATTGAACTGAAAGACAAATTATCTTCAACCCAAAACTCAACAGAGAGTTTTATCAGCAGAACTAATGAAGCAGAAAATAGAATTTCAGATCTTGAAGACAAAGTGGGAGAATTAACCAGCTCAATGGAAGAGCTGTTAAAGCCAAAAAGATACTTGAGAGGAACATTCAAGAGTTATGGGACACCCTGAAGAAGCCTAACATGCGCATTCATGGAATACCAGAACTAGAATCCCCAAATACCACCCCTGAGGAAATTTTTCAAATTATCATAAAGGAAAACTTCCCTCAGCTAAAGAATGAGAGGCCCATCCAAATCAAAGAAGCATTCCTCACCTCAAACAGATATGACCAAAATAGAAGTCGCCACAGCAAATAATAGTCAAAACACTCCACATTCAAGACAAAGAAAAGTTGCTGAGAGCTTCAAGAGAAAAAAAAAAGTCACTTTTAAAAGTAAACCTATTAAAATAACAAATGACTTCTCAATGGAAACCGTAAAAGCAAGAAGAGCTTGGAGACATGTTCTTCAACTATTAAATGAGCAAAAATGTTAACTCAGGCTGATATACCCGGCAAAAGTATCCATCATGATCCAGGGAGAAAGAAAAGTTTTCCAGCACATAGACAACTTAAAGGCTTATATGTCTACCAAACCAGGCCTTCAAAAAATGCTAGAAACGATGCTCAAGCTTGAAGAAAAAAAGAAGCATATCCAGGAGGACAGAAGGGAAGTATAATACCACCAAAACCTAAATGTCAAACAATACACTTACAAAAGCCACTAAACATAAAAAATGTCCATAATTAAAAATAATTTCTCCATTATAACATTAAATGTCAATGGTATTAACTCACTGATCAAGAAACACAGATTACAAACTTGGATTAAAAACCACAACTGATCAATCTGCTGCCTTCAAGAAACTCATCTCACCACAAAAGGTAGGCACATCCTAAAAAATAAAAGGGTGGTCAAAAATTGTGTAAGCTAAAGGAACTAGGAAACAGGCAAGGGTAGCCATTATGCTGTTGTACAAAGTGGACTTCAAACCAAAAAAAATCATAAGAGACACAGATGGATACTACATTTTAGTCATAGTTACAATTCATCAGGAAAATTCACCCAATAGGGCCCCTCAACATTCATTAAGCAAACCCTAAAGCATCTAAAGTGAGAAATCAACCCCCAAACAATAATTCTTGAGGATTTCAACATATGCAAATCAATAAATGTAATTCACCATATAAATCAGTCCAAAATCCAAGACCACACGATATTTTCGATAGATGCAGAAAAAGCTTTTGACAAGATCCAACAGCCTTTTATGATCAAAACCCTAGAGACAGTTGGAATGGAAGGAACTTTTGTAAATATAATAGAAGTTATATACAACAAACCGACAGCAAGGATTATACTCAATGGGGAAAAACTATAAGCATTCCTGCTTCAATCAGGAACTAGACAAGGCTGTCCACTCTCAACACTTCTATTCAATATTGTATTTGAAGTCTTAGCTGAAGCCATAAGACAAGAAAGGGAGATTAAAGTGATTCAAATTGGCTAGGAAGAAGTCAAGTTATCTCTATTTGCAGATGACATGATTTTTATACCTGAGTGATACTAAAAACTCCACCAGGAAACTCCTGGAACTAATACAGAAGTTCAGCAGGGTGGCAGGATACAAAATAACATACAAAAATCAGGGACCTTCCTATATGCCCAGAATGAAAGAAGTGAAAAAGCCCTGAGAGAAACAATCCCATTTACTATAGCTGCTAAAAAAATGAAATACCTAGGTATAAGCCTAACCAAGGAAGTAAGAGACCTTTATAATGAAAATTTTAAAATGCTAATGAAAGAAATTACAGAAGACACTAGGAGGTGGAAAGACCTGCCATGTTCCTGGATTGGCAGAATCAACATCATAAAAATGACCATCATACCAACGGCAATATAGAGATTCAATCCTATACCAGTTAAAATTCCAAAGGAATTCATTAAAGATGTGACAAAACAATCTCAACATTCATATGGAGGCACAAAACACCCTAGGATAGCAGAAACAATCTTGAAAAACAAAAACACTGCTGGAGGTATTACCATACCAAATCTTAGTCTATATTACAAATCCATAGTTATAAAAACAGCATGGTACTGGCTCCAAAATAGACAAACAGATCAATAGATAAGTGTTGAAGACCCAGATATAAGCCTACAACTACAGCCATTTGATCTTTTACAAGGGGCTCAAAAAAATCCAATGGAAAAAGAACAGTTTTCTTCAACACATTGTGCTGTCAAAACTAGATGTCTACATGCAGAAGATTAAACTGAACCCATACTTGCCACCATGTATAAGACTTAATTCCAAATGGATCAAGGACCTCAATATAAGGGCAGAGACTATAAAAACCTTAGTTGAAAGGGTAGGGAACTCCCTCAAGCTGATTGGACTAGGCCAACAGTTCCTAATAAGAAATCCAATAGCGCAGTCCATACAACCAACACTGAACAGATGGGATCTTATGAAAATAAAGAGCTTCTGTTCAGATAAAGAGATTGTAACCTGAGCACAAAAGCAACCCACAGAATGGGAGAAAATCTTCACATATCTGATAGAGCTCTATTATCCAGACTCCACAAAGAACTTAGAAAACTAAACACCAAGGAAACAAATGGGCCAATTAAAAAATGGGCCTTGGAACTTAAAATAATCTTTACCAAGTACAAAATTAAAATGTCTAACAAATATCTTAAAAAATGCTCCACATCCTTAGCCATCAGGGAAATGCAAATCAAAACTTCCCTGAGATATCATCTCACCCCAGTCAGGATGGCTAAAATCCACAATACAAAGAACACCAAATGCTGAAAAGGATGTGAAGAGAGGGGGACTCTCCTACATTGCTGTTGGGAATGCAGGATCATACAAACACTCTGGCAAGTCATCTGGCGATATTTAAAGAAATTAAAAATTGAAATGCCATATGACCCAGCTATTCCACTTTTAGGAATAACCTCCCATACAGCAAAAATTCACCTCGACAGCACAAGCACGACCATGCTCATAGCAACACTGTTTACAATAGCAAAGTCATGGAATCAACCAAAATGTCCAACGGTTGGCAAGTGGATAAGGAAAATGTGGTACATTTATACAATGGAATACTACTCAGCCCTCAAAAATGATGAATTAATGGAATTTGCTGGCAAATGGATGGAATTAGAAACAATTACATTGAGTGATATATCCCGGACACAGAAAATTAAGAGCCGTATATTCTCCTTAATAGGTGGATCCTAGTAACAAACCCACTTACAGACACATTCAAAATAAATCTCTGTAATACCTACAGTGATTGCAAAGATTATAAACAGGAAAGAAGGGGAAGGAGGGCCCCGCCAGAAACAAGGAGAGAGGGAATCATGCTACAGGAGAGATAATAGGCCACCATCAAGGACTGCAAGTAATGAGACATCTGGTTAAGCTCACAGACTTTCCTTCCTGGCCACTTGCAACTAATGGGGTATGATCTTATCAGAAAGGGAGGGCATAGTCTGGTAGATATAAAGTAACAAGGGCTGGAGAGGTGGCTCAGGGGTTAAGCCTCTGCCTTGCAGGCAGAAGGTTCTGAGTTCGGATCCCAGATCCCACTGTATAGACGCCAGGCGGAAGTGGGGGCGGCCTGCGTTTCTGGTCCTGGTAGGGCAGAGCCTGTGAATCCCGGGGCAGAAGGAGGCGGAGGCGTCCATGGTGGTTCGCGAATTCGTCCGTGGTTCTACACATACACAGACACACACACACACAGACACACATGCGCGCCCACATACACACGCATATGCACACAGTTGAATAAATAACAATAATAAAAAAAATTTAAAGTAACAATTGTGCAAATGGGATACGGACCCCCCCCCCCCCCCGGCCCCTCACCGCGGTCTCCTACTCTTATTCCATCTACCTTAGAATCTACTCTTACAATAAGACTCTATTTTAACAGCTTTTTATCTCTGGCCAGGGGGTGACATCCAATACCCATCAGGATGGAGCCAAGGGCATTACAGGAGCAGCAAAACTGAAAAAAAAAAAAAACCAAACAAACTATAATTCAGAACATCAGAGACTTTATATCAACCACCTGGAATCAGGTGCCTAATCTTTCCCCATCCTGAAGCTCAGGGAAATTTGCGGAAAAAGGGGCGGTAAGATTGTAAAAGCACAAGGATGGGAGGAGTAATGATATGCAAGATCCTCCACACAAGTTAGGGCCGAAGCAGTCATAATAGCATTCTGCACGATCTGCACAATAAACAACATATCATTGACCCCTCAACGTCTAGCATGGACTAAAGGCACTAGGATCCTTACATGCAAGGGATTAACAGTCACAATAATGTTCCTATACTTAAGGGGAACACAAGAAAGAGTTCTAGGAATTGCAACCGAGTCCTTACACCTCATCAGAGAGGCGGTACCCAGAGGAAAGTTTGACATACACATTAAAGCATGCTCCAGGGATGCAGGTTTGGGGCACTGGGAGAAAGGGAGGGAGGGGGAAAGAGAGGGGAAAAGGGGGAGGTAGCAGGGAGGTCCAGGGAGGGGTGAAGGGAGGGAAGGGACCGGGGTACTTATTATGTCTGTATGAGCGGGGAAAAAAAGAGAAATAAATACATTATTTATTTTAAAAAAACATAAAAATAAAAACAACCTCAAAAAAAGAGAAAGAAACCATAGAATCAATAAAATTTCAATGGAACTGAAGAAAGTTTTTTGAAATGTTAACATCAGTAAGTCCTAAGTAGGGAAGAAGGATGGATAAAGATCAGAAATGACATAAAACAAATTAAAGAAATGTGTAACAGAGCATAAAATATTTCTATGGACAACAATGAAGTCTCCAATTAGAAAATCATGAAGAAATGAATAAATTCCTAGAAACAAATTGTTACAAATCCTGAAGCAATTAATATCAGAAAGACTGAATAGACAAATAAAGACAAAACACTGAATAAGCCAAAAATTTTACTAATTGCAGCCAAGTTTCATGACCCAATTTCATTAAAAATTAAACATAACTAGGAGTCCTCAAAACTCCCAATATATAGTTGATGGTTGATTTCAAAGTAATGTTATACTTCCAGTAGCCAACCCTGTTTCCAAAGCCAGATAAAGACAACATAAGATAAAGAAAACTCCATGATAATACATCTGATAACAATAAATGTAAACATTCTGTCTGACTAAATTCAACAGCAGATTTAAAAGATGACACATTATGCTCAGATTATGTTTATTCCTGAGATCAAAATCTAATATAAGCAAGTTTAATATAAAAAATTTAGTCCACATGATATATTGAATTAGCACAATGAATGACAAAATCCTTATCAATATGCTCCAGATTAAAAAATGTATTTGAGAAAATACAATAACCATGAAAAAGAATAAATTAGATACTGCAAAGAAATTAGGTAGCTGTAATACAGACATTAAAAATTATTAAGTAACTGGAAGATATCTTATGCTCATTAGACTGGAAATGTTAATATTACAATAATATCTCTACTGATGTTCCATAGTTCATCAAGAACACAGAATATAATGATTCTATTAAAGCTGGACATTATATACAAAAAGTGAATATCCTTATTTATAAATAAAAATCAACTCAAAATACAGGAGTATAGATAAAGCTAGAAACTGTAGAATTCAGGCAAAAATTGTTGACATTGCAGCAAAATCAAACACTGACAAAATGTGACTACCAAAAGACTAAAATACTGTGCTTGAAAAACTGAACAGTAAGGAAAATGAAAACTAAATATACATAATGCAGAAGTTCAGTCTGGTATGATACGGTACTCCTGTGTTCCAGGTACTCAGCATGTCAAGACTAGAGATGATCAGCATTTCAACTCCATTCAGCGCTGCACAGAGAAGTTTGAAGCCACCCTGGACTATTCCTGACACTATCTCAAAAAACAAAACCAAAAGCATAACGGGAAAATATTTTCAGTATATCTGATAACCATATAATAACCACATTTTCTCAGCAACAGCTCGATACAAAAATATTATTAAAGCTATAGGCAATGGTTACAAACAGAGGTTTCTTTTCTATTATATTTATTTATTTTTCCCCAATCATACAAGCTTAATAGGTACCCCGGTCCCTTCCCTCCCTCCACCCCTCCCCCTTGCACCCTCTTTTTCCCCTTCCTTTCACCCCCTCCCTCCCTTTCTCCCAGTGCCTGCCCTTCCCCCCTCCCATTCCATGGCGCATCCTTTTGTGTGCTTGCCAAACTTCCCTCTGCATTCCCTCCACTCTAGTGAGGTGGCATGCCACTCAGTGGCATGGCCCAGAGCCCTTTCTTAGGCTCCCTTTTAGTATGGGAACACTATTATGACTGTCAATCCCTTGAAATAGAGGCTTCTGAAAAGCAGAATTTCATATGATGGCAAGCCCATTAAAGGGTACTGAGCATCTATAATTATTGGTTAAAAAATCAATAAAATCATAATGAATTATCAACTCTGCATTGTCACAACAGTAACTATTATCACATTGTTGTCTGAAAAAGTGTAGAGAAACCAGATAGGTGGGATTCAGAGGGAACAGGGCCACTGTGCACATGGCAGAAATGAAGCAGCTATTATGAAAACATTGTGGTATTCCTCAAATACTGAGAAACAGAACTACTATATGATCTACCAATCTCATTGTTCCATATACATCCAAGAAAAAACTCACCATTTCAAGAATATCTTTGCAATCTCATGTTTCAGTGTGGTATGATAGGAAAAAAGAAACAATCTTGATATCTTTTGATGGATAAATACATAAAGAAAATATGGGACAAATGTATATGCGCATAATATATGAAGGCATATTATTCAGGCTTACCATATTATGGAGATGCTACTACTTGCACTAACATCAATGGAGATGAAAGATATTATACTAAGTCAATAGAGTAAGAGATATAAAAATAAATATTACTTAATCTCAAGTATATAATTTAGACTAAAATAAAGGTGTAATCACAGTTAGCAGTAGAATTGTGGTTTCCAGGGATGGAGGATAAGAGAATTCAATCTCTCAATGGTGGAGAGATTTAATTATGATACATGAATAAATTCTGGAGGCTTCATGCATGTATAGTGACAAGAGTTGAAAATTCTACCTTCTGATCATTTTAAATAATTTAAGTAATAAGTTATAAATAATAGATAAATTTTAACTGCACATAAATTCTAATCATAAAAATTACAGAAATGTTAGTTGATTGGTTTGTGGAGATCATTTCACAATATATTTATAAATTTGTAAATGTATATAAAAATTTGCACACCATTTGGATATTCCAATTATATTTAAATGAGCATAAAATAACTAAAAATAAATAAAATGAAACCTCCCAGTCACAAGAGACTGATTTCTCTATCTTTTTCTTTAGGATTAGAAAAGACTTGATCAATTTTACTATTGAATACATTTATCAGAAACAGTCCATATGATTATTATTAAATCAGCCACTACTTAAAAAACTTTCTAGAATAGGGTTGGAGTCTCCAATGTAACTGTGCAGACAGTCATAGTTAGATATAGGTGTGAACTTGATAGTTGAGAGATTGAGCTATCGATACATTTGTAGAGATTTAGTAGTTGAATAAACCCCAGAGCAAACTTGCAGAAGATAATTAATGGTGAATTCCTAGCCCATGGTGGTTGGGACTAGTCCCTGGGCAGGTGAATAAAATGGAGAGCACTGTTTGAGAAGGTGGCATCCTTGTGTATACTTGGCCAGATATGTTGGTCTGGCAAGTAATGATTGTCCCTCTCAGCCATTACATGGATATAGTATAGCCAGTTCTCTTGGCCTTGGCCCTGTTGTCAGTATGAGGTCTCCTTCCAAGTTAGACAAGCAACTTATCTAGAAATTTTAAGAGAAAATTAAATACCTTGTTCTCTTAAGTTGTTTTGTTGTGATTTTATCAGCAATATGCAGGTTAATTGCAAAAACCCAGTACTTAAACTCTTCTGCAGATTTCTTGTGGGCACGCTGTTGCTCTTGTTCCAAAGGAAACATTATTCTAAACTTGGAAACTGGGCAGCATTCAGTAGAGCAACATTTGCATTCCACTAGCATAGTGATTCTCAACCCTCCAGAACCAAAGTTCTTTTAATGTGATGAATGATCTTCACAATGCTTAAACCAAACATTCACATGAAAGTTAAAATTTTCAATATAATTGTACAATAAAGAAAATATACCCTACAACATCTAAATATTAAAATATTTAGAAATAAACATACTATTTTGCAATGTTAACTAGATGCTATCAGGCATTATGAAATGTTTAAGGACCTAATGACATAGAAAACAATAATCAGAATATTCAGAGTTTTCATGTGTAATATTTTAATGTGAGAGCCAACCAAAAAAATGATTCCAGAAACTATCACTGCATATCTGTACA
Organism: Typhlomys cinereus; assembly: GCA_023101885.1. NCBI lineage: Eukaryota > Metazoa > Chordata > Mammalia > Rodentia > Platacanthomyidae > Typhlomys > Typhlomys cinereus. The sequence goes on from JALPQD010000398.1 coordinate 1,995,961, forward strand.
ATCAATTTAAGTGGTTTAGGAAGTTAAAGAATATGAGCAGAAATGACACAAGCAAAAAGATTTTAAAATCATGCATAAGTCTTGGGAAATTTCCAAACAAAACAATTTATGTTCTTTCCATGGTTTTCACAGAATTTTTATGTCTGGAAAATTTAATCATATTAAACTTAACAACAGCTCCCCTTCTTCCTCCGGCCCTAAACACACACTCGCTGGGGAGGTCCAGGTAAGACATCCTGCTTCCCAGGTACTCCCCACCAGACCCCAGGTTATCTGCTCCTCCCAGCTCCTCCCACCATCCAGCCTGAGGAGTTCCAAAGCTGCCCAGGGCTTGGGTGGACTACTGGCCATGCCCCAGTTCCCAGGTGAAGCCCACTGATCATCCTTAGCCCCTCCCCCCTTCCGCCAGCCCAGGAGTTATGCTCACAAACTCTCAGACCAGGTAAGGCACCCCCTGTCTAGTAAACCTGATTTAATTGATGTATTAACAGTCTTATAACCTCATCTTGGAAATAACAGTAACAACAGGAAAACACACCCAACTCCAAGGCAACCAGTAGCAATAACTGCCAGAGAGCAATTATGCCAACTAAATCAGTTGAGTCAAAAACACATAGAAACTGTAAGGATTCAAGAAACGAAAACAACAGTCCCCAAGTCAAAGTGTAGATCCATGAGAAACAAAACCTAAGAAAAAAAAATCTCCCACTGAAAGAATTAACCCCATAATGATAGACTCCAACCAGAACAAATTCACAGAAAATAGCCAAGAAAGCCAGACCCAAGATAATGACTTTCAAAGCATGATAATTACCATGATCAACATTATGAAAGAGGAAATCCAGGAGGAGTTACATAACTGCATCAACCACTTTGAACAGGAACACAACAGACATTTGAAAGAGTTGAGAAAAACAGTTCAAGAAACAAAAATAGCCATAGAGCAGTTAAAACAGTATCAGGCAGAGTTTAAAATTGAACTAAAAGACAAATTATCCTCAACCCAGAAATCAACAGAAAGTCTTATCAGGAGAACTAACGAGGCAGAAAATAGAATTTCAGATCTTGAAGAAAAAGTGGCAGAATTAACCACCTCAATGGAAGAGGTTGTTAAAGCCAGAAAGATACTTGAGATGAATATTCAAGAGTTATGGGACTCCCTGAAGAAGCCTAACATGAGTATTCATGGAATACTAGAGCAAGAATCCCAAAATACCACACCTGAGGAAATTTTTCAAACCATCATAAATGAAAACTTCCCTCATATAAAGAATGAGAGGCCCATCCAAATACAAGAGGCATTCCGCAGATATGTGGAATATAAACAGATATGACCAAAATAAAAACTCTCCATTGCAAATAATAATCAAAACACTCCACATTCAAGAGCTGAGAGCTTCAAGAGGAAAAAAAGTCATTTTTAATGGTAAACCTATTAAAATAACAAATGACTTCTCAATGGAAACCGTAAAAGCAAGAAGAGCTTGGAGAGATGTCCTTCAACTATTAAATGAGCAAAAATGTTAACCCAGGCTGATATACATGCCAAAACTACCAAGGGAGAAAGAAAAGTTTCCAGCACAAAGACAACTTGAAAGGACACATGTCCACCACACCAGGCCTTCAAAAAATGCTAGAAATGATACTCAAGACTGAAGAAAAAAACAAGCATATCCAGGAGGACAGAAGAGAAGTATAATACCACTAACACTTAAAAGCAAAATAATAAACTTACAAAAGCCACTAAACATTAAAAATGCCCGGAATTAAAAATAATTTCTCCATTATAACATTAAATGCCAATGGAATTAACTCACCAATCAAGAGACACAAATTACAAACCTGGATTAAAAATCACAACCCATTAATCTGCTACCTTTAGGAAACTCATCTCACCACCAAAGATAGGCACATTCTAAAAATAAAAGGCTGGTCCAAAAATCTGCAAGCTAATGGAACCAGGAAACAGGCAGGGGTAGCCATTATGCCGTCGGACAAAGTGGACTTCAAACTAAAAAAAATCATAAGAGACACAGATGAATACTACATTTTAGTCACAGCTACAATTCACCAGGAAGACTTCACAATACTGAACTTATATGCACCTAATACAGGCCCCCCCACATTCATTAAGAAAACCCTACAGCATCTAAAGCGAAAAATCAACCCCCAAATGATAAGTCTTGGGGACTTCAACACTGCCCTCTCAACATGGGATATATCAACAGGTCAAAAGCTTAACAGAGACACTTTGGAACTTAATCAAACCCTTAAAAGAAATGGACCTTACAGATCTCTATCGAACTTTTCATCCATGCACCAAGGAATACACATTTTTCTCAGCAGTACATGGAACTTTCTCCAAAATAGACCACATACTGGGCCACAAATAGAATCTCCACATATACAGGAAAGTTGAAATTCTAGCCTGTACCCTATCAGAATACCATGGTCTAAAGCTTGACATCCGCAACACAACAAACAACAGAAAATTCACTAATCCCTGGAAACCAAATATGATGCTGAATGAGAATTGGATTCAAGGAGAAATTACAAAGGAAATTCAAGATTTCCGGAAAGCAAATGATAATGAAAATACAACTTATCAAAATCTTTGGGACACAATGAAAGCTGTCCAAAGAGGTAGTAAGTTCATAGTTCTTAATGCCTATATCAAAAAATTTGAAACATCACAAATTAATATCTTAACAATGCAGCTTAAAGCTTTAGAGACACTATAGCAATCCAATCCCAAAAGCAGTAGATGAAAGGAAATTAGTAAAATTAGGGGAGAAATTTATGAAATTGAGATAAGGAAAATGATACAGAGAATCAACCAAGAAAAAAACTGGTTCTTTGAAAAAGTCAATAACACAGATACACCCCTACTAAATTAACCAAAAGCAAGAGAGAGAAAACACAAATAAACAAAATTAGAAATGGAGTTATCACTACTGATACCCAAGAAATTCAGAGAATTATAATGTAATATTTCAAAAACTTATACTCTGTGAAATTTGACAACACAAAAGAAAAGGATGAATTCCTAAGTAAGCACAACTTACCTAAATTGAATCAGGAAGTTTTTAATTATTTAAATAGTCCTATAACATATGAGGAAATTGAGAAAGTAATCTCGAATCTTCCAACCAAAAAATGTCCTGGACCAGATGGATTCAGCACAGAGTTCTACGAGATATTCAAGGAGCTAATAACACCAATAATCTTTAAACTGTTCCATCAAATAGCAAAAGAAGGAACACTGCCAAATTCTTTCTATGAAGCTAACATGGTCTTAATCCCAAAACCTAATAAAGATACACTTAAAAAAGAAAACAATAGACCAATCTCTTTAATGAACACAGATGAAAAGATTCTCAACAAAATCTTAGCCAATCTGATTCAAAAACATATCATTCACGGGGATGAAGTAAGCTTTATCCCAAGCACACAAGGTTTGTTCAACATATGCAAATCAATAAATGTAATTCACCACATAAACCAGTCCAAAATCCAAGACCATATGATACTCTTGATAGATGCAGAAAAAGCTTTTGACAAGATCCAACAGCCCTTTATGATCAAAACCCTAGAGATATTTGGAATGAAAGGAACCTTTATCAATATAATAAAATCTGTATACAACAAGCCAACAGCAAGGATTATACTCAATGGGGAAAAACTTGAAGCATTCCTATTTCGATCAGGAACTAGACAAGGCTATCTGCTCTCACCACTTCTATTCAATATTGTATTTGAGGTCTTAGCTGAGGCTGTCAGACCAAAAGGGACATAAAAGGGATTCAAATCAGCAAGGAACAAGTCAAGTTATCTCTATTTGCAGATGACATAATCTTATACCTGAGAGATCCCAATAACTCCACCAGGAAACTCCTGGAACTAATTGAGAAGTTCAGCAAGGTGGCAGGATACAAAATAAACGTACAAAAATCAGTGTTCTTCCTATATGTCAAGGATGAAAGAAGGGAGAAAGCCCTGAGAAAAACAATCCCATTTACTATAGCCCCTAAAAAAAAATGAAATACCTTGGTATAAACCTAACCAAAGCAGTAAGAGAACTTTACAATGAAAACTTTAAAACCCTAAAGAAAGAAATTACAGAAAACTAGAAGGTGGAAAGACCTTCCATGTTCTTAGATTGGCAAAATCAACATCATAAAAATGACCATCCTAACAAAGGCAATATACAGATTCAATGCTATACCAATCAAAGTCCCAAAGCAATTCTTTAAAGAAGTTAACCAAACAATCTCAAAATTCATATGGAGGCACAAAAGACCCAGGATAGCAAAAGCAATCCTGAGTAACAAAAACACTGCTGGAGGTATTACCATACTGAACCTTAGTCTATATTACAAATCCATAGTTATAAAAACAGCCTGGTACTGGCTCCAAAATAGACACACAGATCAATGGATAAGTGTTGAAGACCCAGATATAAGCCCACACAATTACAGCCATTTGATCTTTAACAAAGGGGCCAAAAAAATCCAATGGAAAAAGAACAGCATCTTCAACAAATGGTGCTGACAAAACTGGATGCCCACATGCAGAAGATTAAAACTGGACCTGTACTTGTCTCCATGAACAAAACTTGATTCCAAATGAATAAAGGACCTTGATATAAGGCCAGAGACTATAAAAACCTTAATTCAAAGAGTAGGGAACTCACTTGAGCTTATTGGACTAGGCCAACAGTTCCTAAAAGGAAATTCAATAGCACAGTCAATACAACCCACACTCAACAGATGGGATCTTATGAAATTAAAGAGCTTCTGTTCAGATAAAAAGATTGTATCCTGAGCACAAATGCAACCCACATAATGGGAGAAAATCTTCACTAACCACATATCTGCTGTCCAGAGTCCACAAAGACTTAGAAAAATAAACACCAAGGAAGCAAATGGCCCCATTAAAAAATGGGCCTTGGAACTCAAAAGAAACTTTACCAGGGAAGAAATTGAAATGTCTAACAAATATCTTTAAAAATGCTCTGTATCCTGAATCCTTTGCTATCAGAGAAATGCAAATCAAAACCTCACTGAGATATCATTTCACCCTGGTCAGGATGGCAAAAATCCACAATATAAACAACACCAAATGCTGGAGAGGATGTAGTGAGAAGGGAACTCTCCTACATTGCTGGTGGGATTGCAGGCTTATACAACCACTGTGGTGAGCCATATGGTGATTCTTAAAGTGGCTAAAGATTGAAATAACATGTGACCCTGCTATTCTACTTTTGAGAATAACCCCCCATACAGCAAAAATTCACCACACAAGCACGACCATGTTCTCAGCAGCACTGTTCATAATAGCAAAGTCATGGAATCAACCCAAATGTCCAACAGTTGACAAGTGGATAAGGAAAATGTTTTACATTTATACAATGTACCACAAAATATCAAAAATGTGTATCAAAAATATATATAAAAATGATGAATTAATGAAATTTGCCATGAAATGGATAGAATCATAAAAAATTATATTTAGTGAAGTATCCCAAACACAGAAAATAAGTGCCACATGTACTCCCTAATAGGTGGACCCTAGTACCAAGCACACTTAGTGGCACACTCGAAGATGGATCTCTGTAATATAAACAGTAATTGCAAAGATTATAAGCAGGGATGGAAGGGGAAGGAGGCCCCATCAGAAACAAGGAGAGAGGGGATTATGCTACAGCAGAGAAAATAGGCCACCTTCAAGGACTGAAGTAAGTAATGAGACATCTAGTTAAGCTCACAGACTTTCCTTCCTGGTCACTTGCAACTGATGGGGTGTTGTCTCACCAGAAAGGGAGGGCTTAGAGTCTGGCAGATAGAAGGTAATAATCCTGCAAATGGGAGACTTACCGCCCCCCTCACAGCAATCTCCCTACTGTTATTCCATCTACCTTTGAATCTACTCTGATAATAAGATTCTATTTTAAAAGCCTTATATCTCTGGCCAGGGGGTGACATCCAATACCCATCAAGATGGAACCATGGGCAGAGCAGGAGTAGCAAAATTGAAAAAAGACATCAGCAAACCATAATTCAGAAAAATCATAGACTACATCAACCACCTGGAACTAGACCAACTTAATCTCTCCCCATCCTAAAGATTATGGAAATTTGCAGAAGAGGGGGTGGTAAGATTGTAAGAACCTAAAGATGGGAAGGAGCAGCGATATGCAAGATACTCCATGCAAGATAGGGCCAAAGTAATCATAATAAGGACTTGCATGACCTGTGCAATGACCAACATATCATTGAACCCCCAAAGTCTAGCATGTATTACTGGCACTATGATCCTTAGAGGCAAGGGATCAATAGCCACAAAAGTGTTCCTATACTAAAGGGGAACACAAAAAAGAGTTCTAAGCAATGCTACTGATTCCTTGCACCTCATCAGAGAGGAGGACCCAGAGGGAAGTTTGTCATGCATACTAAAGGATGCTCCAGGAATGTGAGGGGGAGGGAGCACTGGGAGAAAGGGAGGGAGGGGAGAAAGGAAGGGGAGAAGGGGGAGGGAGCAAGGGGATCCAGGGAAGGGATGGAGGGCGGGAGAGGAATGGGGTACTTATCAATATTGTATGAGTGGAAGAAATAAAAAGAATAACAAAAACAATGAAAGAGAACATTCAAACCTTCCTCTTTATATGAAAAACTTTGAGACATGTAAAATTAAAAATAAATTATTACTTTATAAGCTGCACTCTAGGAAAATTCCCAAGTCACACACAACACAACCGTTGCACATGTGTGGGTATTCTTAATATTAGAAGTCTAGAGACTTCCCTTAATGCAAATATTGACAGTGACTCTTAAACATTTTGACAATCCAAAATGCCTCCAACAGAATTCCAGAGTAGTCTAGAACCATTTGTAATGGTGTTATAAATATACCACAGAAATCAAAGATTGATAAATTGAAAAGATTTGGTTTAGTTCCATGCTCTATTCTCCTCTGGTACGTGGACATGAGAATGTTAATTCAAGACATTGGCTTTGTCTTCTAAACTTATAAAACAACATTGTAGAATTGTTACTCATTTGTTTGTTTTGCAAATGATGAAGCCAGCAAGTTTTGTAGTAATTGTTTCTTCTTTCTCTTCATTTCTTCTCTTTTCCTGTATTACTTTGTCTTTTCTTTCCAGCATTTTACATCCTAATACACTATTATCAAGAAAAGTTGTGGATCAAAAGTAGACACAAATCCATGGTAGGGAACATAAATAAATGTGGAAAATAAAGGAAATGATATTTTTTCTTAAAAAATGAATAAGAAAGAACAAAATTTGATTTCCCACCGAATTGACTAGGATAAATAAGTATACAAACTACCTGCAAGTAAGTACATTTAACTCTTTCAGAACTTATTCATTGACTAAGAGTTCTTGAATAAACATTTTATATTAATTACCATAAATTCCAAATAGAGTAGAAAAGAATGGCAACTCTTTCCCTATTCATTAATTAAAGAATTATGATTGTCTGAAGAAATCAATGGAATTATTATTTGGCAATGCTAGGATTTTTTTTCATGTTTGCCAAATGGTAATGTGATTTTTTTTTATTCGTGGCATTTACATTGGATCTTTTTCATGGATAGCTGGTTCCATTTAGAGTTTGTAAGATGAATGTAGCATATTGTATTAAAGTATATCAGCAAGCGCACAACACTTAGATGTCCAGATACTATCAGTCTCCACTTTTCAGTTACTTCTTCACATCCACCACTATATAACGTAGTCAACTTGCTCTTTAAGTAACTAAAATACTGCAAAACAGGATATTAATCCCATCTTGTATATATAATAAGACCACATTTTAGAAGACTGATATTTCTATGTATAACATCATTGATAATAAAAGTATAAAGTACTATATACATATAACTACTATATTTATTCCTTATGAAGGTATATATATAAAAGTACTGGTGAAATATGTATCATTAAAAATACTCTCATTTTTTAAATCAGTATTTGAAAAATTATTTTATAAAAGTTTTCCATTTACCTCCCTTTCCCCACCCCGCTCCGCCGGTCAGGACGCCCGCGTGCGGTCTAGCCGGGCCTCAACCCGCGACCTAGGTAAGCTCTGCCCGCGCCTGCCCACCAGAACCCCAGGTCAGCCCAAAGGGGACCCAGCTCCTACACCACCATCCAGCCGGAGCCGCGCGCAGGGACGAGGGACCAGGAGGACCTTCCCCTGCGCCCGGGACCCGCTCCAGCTCCGCTCGGGTTAAATAGCTCCATGCTGACGCCCCCATTCTCCCTTCCCCACTCGCTCCTCCAGCCGGGACACGCGCGCGGTCCAGCCGGGCCTCACCGCGACCTAGGTAAGCTCCGTCCCTGCCCACCCCCAGAACCCCAGGCCAAATAATTCAGTTTAGTGAAATTGAAAGATCTTAAGAGTTAAAACGACAATGCCAAAGTCAAAGTGCAAATCCATGAGAAGCAACACTCAAGTAAATAAATTTCCCACTGAATAAATTAATCCCATAATGTTAGACTCCAACCAGAACAAACCCATGGAAAAAGGCCAAGAAAGCCTGACCCAGGATAACGACTTTCAAAATATGATCATTACCATGTTCAATACTATGAAAGAGGAAATCCGGGAGGAATTACATAATCGAATCAATCGCTTTGAAGAGGAACACAACAGACATTTGGAGGAGTTGAGAAAAACAGTGCAAGAAACAAAAACTGGCATAGGGCAGTTAAAACAGACTCAAGCAGAGTTTAAAACTGAGCTACAAGACAAGTTATCTTCAACCCAGAACTCCACAGAGAGTCTTATCAAGAGAACTAATGAAGCAGAAAACAGAATTTCAGACCTTGAAGATAAAGTGGGAGTATTAACCAGCTCAATGGAAGAGGTTGTTAAAGTCAAAAAGATACTTGAGAGAAATATCCAAGAGATATGGGACACCCTGAAGAAGCCTAACATGCGTATTCATGGAATACCAGAGCAAGAATCTCAAAATACCACCCCTGAGGAAATTTTTCAAACGATCATCAAGGAAAACTTTCCTCATCTAAAAAAAGAGAGGCCCATGCATATATAAGAGGCATTCTGCACCCCAAACAGATACGACCAAAACAGAAGCATGCCATGGCAAATAACATTTAAAACACTCCACATTCAAGATAAAGAACTGGTGCTGAGGGCTTCGAGGGAGAAAAAACAAGTCACTTTTAAAGGTAAAACTATTAAAATAACAAATGACTTCTCAGTCGAAACAGTAAAAGCAAGAAGAGCTTGGAGAGACATACTTCAAGTATTGAATGAGCAAAAATGTCAACCCAGGCTGATTTACCCTGCAAAACTATCAGTCATGATCGAGGGAGAAAGAAAAATCTTCCAGCACAAAGACAACTTGAAGGGATACATGTCCATCAAACCAGGCCTTCAAAAAATGATAGAAATGATACTCAAGCGTGAAGAAAAAAACAGGCATATCCAGGAGAACAGAAGGCAAGTATAACACCATTAAAAGCGAAGCAATATACTTATAAAACCTACTAAACATGGGCTGGAGTGGTGGCTCAGGGGTTAAGCCTCTGCCTTGCAGGCGGAAGGTCCTGAGTTCAGATTCCAGATCCCACGTATAGACGCCAGGCAGAAGCGGGGGCGGCCTGCGCTTCTGGTCCTAGTAGGGCGGAGCCTGTGAATCCCGGGGCAGAAGGAGGTGGAGGCGTCCATGGTGGTTCGCCGATCCGTCCGTGGTTCTACACATACACAGACACACACACACACACACATGCACACGCACATGTGGACGGTTGAAAAAATAATAATAAAAAAAAACTTTAAAAACTACTAAACATAATAAATGTCTAGAATTAAAAATAGTTTCTCCATTATAGCACTAAGTGTTAATGGAATTAATTCACCGATCAAGAGACACAGATTACAAACTTGGATTAAAAATCACAATCCATCAATCTGTTGCCTGCAGGAAACCCATCTCACCACAAAAGATAGGCATGCTCTAAAAATAAAAGGCTGGTCAACAATTCTACAAGCTAATGGAAGCAGAAAACAGGCAAGGGTGGCCATTATGATATCAGACAAAGTGGACTTCAAAACAAAGAAAATTAGAAGAGACACAGATGGCTACTACATTTTAGTCACAGGTACAATTCACCAGGAAGACTTCACAATACTGAACATATATGCACCCAATACGGGCCCCTCAACATTCATTAAAAAAACCATACACGTCTAAAGCAAGACATCAACCCCCAAACGATAATTGTGGGGACTTCAACACCGCCCTCTAAACATGGGATAGATCAACAGGTCAAAAATTTAACAGAGACACTTTGGAACTTAATCAAACCCTGAAAGAAATGGACCTTACAGATCTCTATTGAACTTTTCACCAATGTACCAAAGAATACACATTTTTCTCAGCAGCACACAGAACTTTCTCCAAAATAGATTACATACTGGGCCACAAAACGAATCTACACATATACAATAAAGTTGAAATTCTACCTGTGCCCTATCAGACCACCACGGCCTAAAGCTGGACATCCACAACACATCAAACGAGAAAATACACTAACTCCTGGAAACTTAACACTATGATGCTGAATGAGAACTGGATTCAGGAAGAAATTAAAAAGGAAATTCAAGATTTCCTGAAAGTGAATGATAATGAAAATAAAACTTACCAAAATATCTGGGACACAATGAAAGCTGTTCTAAGAGGTAAGTTAGCTCTTAATGCCAACATCAAAAAAATTGGAAACATCAAAAATAAACAACTTAACAATGCAGCTTAAAGCTTTAGAGAAACTAGAGCAATCTGATCCCAAAAGTAGTAGAAGAGAAGAGATTAGCAAAATAAGGGGAGAAATATCTGAAATTGAGATCAAGAAAACGATAGAAAAAATCAACCAGTCAAAAAGCTGGTTCTTTGAAAAAATCAATAAGACTGATACACCCCTAGCTAAATTAACCAAAAGCAGGAGAGAGAAAACCCAAATTAACAAAATCAGAAATGAACATGGAGTTGTCACTACTGATACCCAAGAAATCCAGAGAATTATAACATCATATTTCAAAAACTTACACTTTGTGAAGTTTGACAACACAAAAGAGATGGATGAATTTCTAAGTAAACACAACTTACCTAAATTGAATCAGGAAGTTGTGAATTATTTAAATAGTCCTGTAACATATAAGGAAATAGAGGAAGTAATCTTGAATCTTCCCACCAAAAAATGTCCTGGACCAGATGGATTCAGCTCAGAGTTCTACAAGACATTTAAGGGGTTAATAATACCAATACTCCTTAAACTGCTCCATCAAATATCAAAGGAAAGAACACTACCAAATTCCTTCTATGAAGCTAATATCGTTTTAATCTCAAAGCCTAATAAAGACTCACTTAAAAAAGAAAACTATAGGCCGATCTCTCTGATGAACACAGACGCAAAGATTCTCAACAAAGTTTTAGCAAATCGGATTCAAAAACATATTAAAAACATTATTCACGGGGACCAAATAGGCTTCATCCCCGGCACACAAGGTTGGTTCAACATACGCAAATCAATAAATGTAATTCATCATGTAAACCAGTCCAAAGTCCAAGACCACATGATACTCTCAATAGATGCAGAAAAAGCTTTTGAGAAGATTCAACAGCCTTTTATGATCAAAACGCTAGAGACAGTAGGAATGGAAGGAACCTTTATCGATATAATAAAAGCTGTATACAACAAGCCCACAGCAAGGATTATGCTCAATGGGAAACAATTGGAAGCATTCCCACTTCGATCAGGAACTAGACAAGGCTGTCCACTCTCACCACTTCTATTCAATATTGTACTTGAAGTCTTAGCTGAAGCCATAAGACATGAAAGGGACATAAGAGGGGTTCAAATCGGCAAGGAAGAAGTCAAACTATCCCTCTTTGCAGATGACATGATCTTATACCTGAGTGATCCCAAAAACTCCACCAGTAAGCTCCTGGAACTAATACAGAAGTTCAGCAGGTTGGCAGGGTACAAAATAAATGTGCAAAAATCAGAGGCCTTCCTATATGCCCAGAATGAAAGAAGTGAAAAAGCCTTGAGAGAAACAATCCCATTTACTATAGCCCCTAAAAAAATGAAATACCTTGGTATAAACCTAACCAAAGAGGTAAAAGACCTTTACAATGAAAACTTTAAAACCCTAAAAAAAGAAATTGCAGAAGACACCAGAAGGTGGAAAGACCTCCCACGTTCCTGGATTGGCAGAATCAACATCGTAAAAATGACCATCCTACCAAAGGCAATATACAAATTCAATGCTATACCCATTAAAATCCCAAAGCAATTCTTTAAAGAAGTTGACCAAACAATCTCAAAATTCATATGGAGGCACAAAAGACCCAGGATAGCAAAAAGAATCCTGAGTAACAAAAACTCTGCTGGAGGTATTACCATACCGAACCTTAGTCTATATTACAAATCCATAGTTATAAAAACAGCCTGGTACTGGCTCCAAAATAGACACACAGATCAATGGATAAGGATTGAAGACCCAGATATAAGCCCACAAAATTACAGCCATTTGGTCTTTGACCAAGGGGCCCAAATTATCCAATGGAAAAAGAACAGCATCTTCAACAAATGGTGCTGGCAAAACTGGATCTCCACATGCAGAAGATTAAAGCTGGACCCATACTTGTTACCATGTACAAGACTTAATTCCAAATGCATCAAGGACCTTGATATAAGGTCAGAGACTATGAAAACCATAGTTGAAAGGATAGCGAAGTCCCTTGAGCTGGTTGGGCTAGGCCAACAGTTCCTAAACAGACATCCAATGGCACAGTCACTGCTACCAACTCTCAACAGTTGGGATCTTGTGAAATTAAAGAGCTTCTGTTCAGATAAAAGATTGTAACACCAGCTCAAAGGAAACCCACAGAATGGGAGAAAAATCTTCACTAACCACATATCTGATAGAGCTCTACTGTCCAGAGCACAAAGAACTTAGAAAAATAAACATCAAGGAAACTAATGGCCCAACTAAAAAATGGGCCCTGGAACTTAACAGAAACTTTACCAGGGATGAAATTAAAATGTCTAACAAATATCTGAAAAAATGCTCCACTTCTTTAGCCATCAGGGAAATGCAAATCAAAACTTCCCTGAGATATCATCTCACCCCGGTCAGGATGGCAAAAATCCATAATACAAACAACAACAAATGCTGGAGAGGATGTGGAGAGAGGGGAACTCTCCTACATTGCTGGTGGGAGTGCAGGCTTATACAGCCACTCTGGCGAGCCGTCCGGAGATTCTTAAAGAAATTAAACATTGAAATGCCATATGACCCTGCAATTCCACTTTTGGGTATAACCCCCCATACAGCAGAGGTTCACCTCGATAGCACAAGCACGACCATGTTCATAGCAGCACTGTTTACAATAGCAAAGACATGGAATCAACCCAAATGTCCAACAGTTGACAGGTGAATAAGGAAACTGTGGTACATCTATACAATGGAGTACTACTCAGCCATCAAAAATGATGAATTACTGGAATTTGCCAGGAAATGGATGTCATTAGGAACAATTATATTAAGTTAAGTATCCCAGACCCAGAAAATTTAGTGCCGTATGTACTCCCTAATAGGTGGCTCCTAATACCAAACACACCCAGCCCATCCTGAGACACTCATAGGTAAATCTATGTATTACCTCCAGTACTTGCAAGGATTATGCACAGGAGGGATGGGGTTGGAGTGCCACACCAGAAACAAGGAGAGAAGTGACCATGTTACAGTAGAGAAAACAGGCCTCCATCAAGGACTCAAGAAAGTAATGTGACACCTAGTTAAGTTCACAGACATTCGTTCCTCATCATTTACAACTAAGGGGGTATGAACTCACCAGAAGGGGAGGGCATATAGTCCTGCAGATTAAAAAGTAACCATTTTGCAAATGGGTGATTGACCCCTCCCATTGCCAAATGCCATATGACCCTATGATTCCGCTTTTGGGTATAAGAATTACATCTACCCTTGAATGTGCTCTTATAATTAGACTCCAGTTTAACAGCTTTCTGTCTCTGGCCAGGGGGTAACATACAGTATCCATCACGATGGAGTGAAGGGCATTGCAGGAGCAGCAAAACTGCAAAAGAAAATCAACGAACCACTATCCAGAACTTCAGAGACTCTATATCAACCACCTAGAACTAGGCCAGACTAATCTCTCCCCATCCTGAAGCTCAGGGACATTTGCGGAAGAGGGGGCGGTAAGAGTGTAAGAGCAAAAGGATGGGAGGAGCAATGATTTGCAAGATACTCCACACAAGTTAGGGTCGAAGCAATCATAATTGGACATTGCATGCCCGGCGCAATGTCCAACACACTGTTGACCTCACAAAGTCTAGCATCTGCTAAAGGCACCAAGATCCTTGGAGGCAAGGGATTGACAGCCACAGTAGTGTTCCTATGCTTAAGGGGAACACAGGAAAGGGTTCAGGGAAATTCCACTGGGTCCTTGTAAGTCATCAGAGAGGAGGGCCCAGAGGAGATTCAGGCATGCACAAGGAAGGACTCTGGGAATTGGGGCGGGAGGCATGGGGGGGATGGGGCGGGAGGGGTGAGGAGAGGGAGAGCAGGGGTTTCAGGGGGAGGAGGAGAGAGGGAGGGAACTGGTGTACCTATTAAGTTTGTATGAGCTGAAATAATAAAAAATGTATTAAAATAAAAAAAAACAAAATAAAAACAAAACAAGAAAGTTTTCCATTTACACAGACATAAGTGATTGTTTCTTCCCTCTTCTTCCTTCTCTCCTCTCTCCCCTCCCCTCCCCTCCCCTCCCCTCCTTCTCCTCCCCTCCCTTTTCCTCTCTTCCCCTCCCTCTATCCCCTCCCCTCCCCTCCCATTCCCTCCACTTCCCTTCCCACTGCCCCCTACCTTTACCAATCCATCTTTTTCTCTCCCACCCTCTTGCTTGTCTGTGTGGGCTGCTGGTTTCTCTTCTGGTTGTCTACTCTAATAAGGATTCAGGCCTCTGTGATAATTTAAGTGACCCTTTCTTGGGGAGACCACAGATAAGGATGCTCACTTTCAGCTGTCTGCCCTTATCCCAAAGGATCCTACTATGGGTAGCTCTTTTTCCTGGAATCCTCCTGAGACTATGGGACAATGTTGATACCTCAGCTATGCAGGTCTTGTGGAAGTAGGTCTCACCGCAATGAGATCCTGGATGCAGCAGCCCTGTCATGTGTGCCATGACTTGGTCAGCAGTGACCTTCCCTACTTTCAGGCTCTTAAATGCTTATGATCCCCTCCCCTGCAAAATTCTGTGAACCTTAGAGTGGGAGAATGGGAGGAAGTTTACTTGACTTGATTTGGGTTGAGGGCTTTAGGACTGCCAGTACTCTGTATTCTGGTTGGTTGTTTTCTGTTTCACGGCTCTTCCACTAGACAGCATCTTGCTTGGGTGTTGAGATCATTTCTAATCTAAAGATGTAATGAGAGATGTTTGGATAGTGGTTTACTCTCATATGTTTACGGTTAGCCCTGAAACGTCCAATCCTGTTTTGTCAATTTTCTCCCTTTTCACTGTTGTTTAGACTGGTTTACATGACTGGCAGTGTGTTTTCTCTCATGGGGCGGGAGTTATGGGATAGTAAGTGAGTGGTTGGTAACTTGGAGGATAACTCTACTCTTTTCTATGTCTTATTTTTGTTCTCCCCTCCCCTTTAAGACTTTTCTTACATAAAAGCCTTATTTAACTGTTTGCCTTTGATGTTTGATTTCCAGTCTTTTGGGATCTTCTTCCAAACCCCTATGTTGTATTCCTTTGCAATTGTGGGTGAAATAAGACAATATTCAAATATCTATCAAATTTCTTAAAAATGTTCTGCCACCTTAGACATTTGGGAAATCCAAATTAAACCACCCTGAAATATCATTTCACTCCAGTCAGAATGACTAAGGTACAAAACACAAATAACAGCAAATGCTAGCATGGATGTAGGTAGAAGAAGGAAAGGGATGCTCATATATTGCTGGTGGGAATGTAAACACATACAATCCCTTTGGAGATGAATTTGGAGGTTTTTAGAAAAGTTAAAAATTGAAATATCATATTCTATTCTGTACCACCATACCACTCCTGGGAATATTCCCAAAGATCACTAAATTTTTAACAGGGTCACATGTACAATCATGTTTATAACAGTTCTTTTCACAATAACAAAGGAATGGAACCAAAGTAGATGTCCAATAACTGGCAAATAGTTAATGAAAATGTGGTACATGTACACAATGGAATACTATTTATCTGTCAGGAAAAATGAAACTAATGGAATTTATTAGTAAATGTATGGGCTTGGTGGTAATCACACCAAATGAAATATGCCAGACTCAGAAAGATAGGCAACATGGATTCTCCCTCATAAGTGTATTCTAATGTTAAACCTTCAGTTTGATGTTCCATTTGAATTGAATAATTTTTTATATAATATGGAATGATCTAAGTTTATTGCTTTTAAGAACTGTTTTCATGAAATGAGCAAATTTTAAAATATTATAATCTTATTCAATATGTAGAAAATTATGTGGTAAACAATTTTAAAGTACTGTCTAATGAAGAAAATACAGACTCATGGCTTATAGAAATGAACTAAAATAAGCAGGTAGTTGGTTACTTGGCTAACTCCACTCTCTACTGTATCCTAATCCTATTCCTCCCTCTCCTATAAGACTTTGCTTACATAAAAGCCTTTTTAAACATTTTTATCCATGTTCTTTTGTTTCTGCTCCTTTGGGATCTTCTTCCACCTTTCCCTGCCCACTGACTTGGTTGTGTTATTTTGCATTTGTGGGTGTTGTAGGACTTTCTGTTTGATTACATTGAACCGAACGAAGATTTAATGCTAGGATCCTCTTTATTATTATTATTATTTATTCAATTGTGCGTGTGTGTGTGTGTGTGTGTGTGTGTGTGTGTGTGTAGAACCACGGACGAATTCGGGAACCACCATGGACGCCTCCACCTCCTTCTTGTTTACTCGGCCTCGGGGATTCACAGGCTCCGCCCTACCAGGCCCAGAAACACAGGCCGCCCCCGCTTCTGTCTGGCGTCTATACGTGGGATCTAAGATCCGAACTCAGGGCCTTCCACCTTCAAGGCAGAGGCTTAACCCCTGAGCCACCCATCCAGCCCCAGGATCCTCTCATAAGTGAGAGTATATATCTGTCTTTCTGAGTCTGGAATATTTCACTCAGTATAATTTTTCTTCAACTTCTATCCATTTACTGGCTAAATTTCTTTAGTTCCTCTTTCCTGACAGCTGAATGTTTCATTTTATATATGCATCACATTTTCATTAATTGCTTGTCAACTGTTGTACATCTAGGTTGATTCCATTTCTTTGCAATTGTGGAAAGGAATGCTATGAACATGGCTGTACATGTCACTCTGTTGTAGGATACTATGCTCTTTGGAAATATTCCCAGCAGTGTTAGAGTCATAGGGCATTTCATGACCCATATTCATACCATATATGTCATATTATATTTCAATTTTTAACATTTCTAGGAACTTCCAAATTGATCTCCAAAAGGGATGTATGGATTTTTAATTCCACCAGAAATGTATGAGGTTCCCTTATCTCCACATCCATGCCAGCATTTGCTGTTGTTTGAGATTTGGAACATATAGTTTGGAGCATATAGTTCCAATAGTTATTCTGTCTGGAATGAGATGATATCTCAGGGTGGTGTTAATTTGCATTTTCCTAATCACTAGAGAGGTAGAACATTGTTTTAAATTTGTTGAAAATTTGAATTCCCTAACTCCCTCCTCACTTCTAAATGACAAGGAATACATGCCTAGCATTGTAAATCAGTCTAATAGCTGTAGACTGGGATTAAACTGACAGTAGATAAGATTAGATGCCTCAATAGTAACCACAAATGCCTGAGATCAAACTTCCATCTAAACAAGTCTCATTTTATTTTTTAATAAGAAAAGATGACTCTCCCTTCCCTGTACTCTGCCGCCCGGGACACGCGCGCGCTGGTCCAGCCGAGCCTCACCGCGCGACCCAGGTAAGCTCCGTCCGCGCACCACCCCCAGAACCCCAAGCCGCCCAGGAGACCCAGCTCCTCCCACCATCCAGCCGGAGCCACCGTGCAGAAGGCCTGGGAGAAGGGGGACACCCCCTCTGCGCCCGGGCCCTGCCCCCAGGTCCCCCAGGTTAAATAGCATCCCTCCGACTGCCCCATCCTCCCTTCCCTCCACTCCGCCACCCGGGACACCGGGTCCAGCCTAGACTCACCTCAACCTAGGTAAGCTCCGTCTCCGCCCACCCCCAAAACCCCAGGCCAAATAATTCAGTTTAGTGAAAAACGCACAGAAATTGAAAGAAGATCTTAAGAGTTAAAATGACAATGCCAAAGTCAAAGTGCAAATCCATGAGAAAAAACACTCAAGTAAACAAATCTCCCACTGAAGGAATTAATCCCATAATGTTAGACTCCAACCAGAACAAACCCATGGAAAATGGCCAAGAAAGCCTGACCCAGGATAACGACCTTCAAATATGATCATTACCGTGTTCAATACCATGAAAGAGGAAATCCGGGAGGAATTAAATAATCGAATCAATCGCTTTGAAGAGAAACACAACAGACACTTGGAGGAGTTGAGAAAAACACTGCAAGAAACAAAAACTGGCAAAGAGCATTTAAAGCAGAATCAGGCAGAGTTTAAAACTGAGCTAGGGCTGGAGAGGTGGCTCAGGGGTTAAGCCTCCGCCTTGCAGGTGGAAGGTCCTGAGTTCGGATCCCAGATCCCACGTATAGACGCCAGGTGGAAGCGGGGGCGGCCTGCGCTTCTGGTCCTGGTAGGGCGGAGCCTGTGAATCCCAGGGCAGAAGGAGGATGGAGGCGGTCCATGGTGGTTCGCGAATGCTTCCGTGGTTCTACACATACACAGACACACACACACACACAGACGCGTGCACATACACACGCACATGCACACAGTTGAATAAATAATAATAATAATAATAATAATAATAAATTTAAAACTGAGCTAAAAGACAAGATATCTTCAACCCAGAACTCCACAGAGAGTCTTATCAGCAGAACTAATGAAGCAGAAAACAGAATTTCAGACCTTGAAGATAAAATGGGAGTATTAACCAGCACAATGGAAGAGGTTGTTAAAGCCAAAAAGATACTTGAGAGAAATATTCAGGAGATATGGGACACCCTGAAGAAGCCTAACATGCGTATTCATGGAATACCAGAGCAAGAATCTCAAAATAACACCCCTGAGGAAATTTTTCAAACGATCATCAAGGAAAACTTTCCTCATCTAAAAAAAGAGAGGCCCATCCATACACAAGAGGCATTCCGCACCCCAAACAGACATGACCAAAACAGAAGCTCGCCATGGCAAATAATAGTCAAAACACTCCACATTCAAGATAAAGAACTGGTGCTGAGAGCTTCAAGGGAGAAAAAACAAGTCACTTTCAAAGGTAAACCTATTAAAATAACAAATGACTTCTCAGTCGAAACAGTAAAAGCAAGAAGAGCTTGGAGAGACATACTTCAAGTACTGAATGAGCAAAAATGTCAACCCAGGCTGATTTACCCTGCAAAACTATCCATCATGATCGAGGGAGAAAGAAAAATCGTCCAGCACAAAGACAACTTGAAGGGATACATGTCCACCAAACCAGGCCTCCAAAAAATGCTAGAAATGATACTCAAGCTTGAAGAAAAAAACAGGCATATCCAGGAGAACAGAAGGCAAGTATAACACCATTAAAAGCAAAGCAATATACTTACAAAAACTACTCAACATAATAAATGTCTGGAATTAAAAATAGTTTCTCCATTATAACACTAAATGTTAATGGAATTAATTCACCGATCAAGAGACACAGATTACAAACTTGGATTAAAAATCACAATCCATCAATCTGCTGCCTGCAGGAAACCCATCTCACCACAAAAGATAGGCATGCCCTAAAAATAAAAGGCTGGTCAACAATTCTACAATCTAATGGAAGCAGAAAACAGGCAGGGGTAGCCATTAAAACCAAAGAAAATTAGAAGAGACACAGATGGATACTACATTTTAGTCACAGGTACAATTCACCAGGAAGACTTCACAATACTGAACACATATGCACCCAATACGGGCCCCTCCACATTCATTAAGAAAACCCTACAGTGTCTAAAGCAAGAAATCAACCCCCAAACGATAATTCTTGGGGACTTCAACATTGCCCTCTGAACATGGGATAGATCAACTAGGTCAAAAGCTTAACAGAGACACTTTGGAACTTAATCAAACCCTGAAAGAAATGGACCTTACAGATCTCTATCGAACTTTTCACCCACGCACCAAAGAATACACATTTTTCTCAGCAACACACGGAACTTTCTCCAAAATAGATCACATACTGGGCCACAAAACGAATCTACACATATACAATAAAGTTGAAATTCTAACCTGTGCCCTATCAGACCACCACGGCCGAAAGCTGGACATCCACAACACATCAAACGAGAAAATACACTAACTCCTGGAAACTTAACACTATGATGCTGAATGAGAACTGGATGCAGGAAGAAATTAAAAAGGAAATTCAAGATTTCCTGAAAGTGAATGATAATGAAAATACAACTTACCAAAATCTCTGGGACACAATGAAAGTTGTTCTAAGAGGTAAGTTCATAGCTCTTAATGCCAACATCAAAAAAATGGAAACATCAGAAATAAACAACTTAACAATGCAGCTTAAAGCTTTAGAGAAACTAGAGCAATCTGATCCCAAAAGTAGTAGAAGAGAGGAGATTAGCAAAATAAGGGGAGAAATATCTGAAATTGAGACTAAGAAAACGATAGAAAAAATCAACCAGTCAAAAAGCTGGTTCTTTGAAAAAATCAAAAAGATTGATACACCCCTAGCTAAGTTAACCAAAAGCAGGAGAGAGAAAAGCCAAATTAACAAAATCAGAAATGAACATGGAGTTGTCACTACTGATACCCAAGAAATCCAGAGAATTATAACATCATATTTCAAAATCTTAAGTCTGTGAAGTTTGACAACACAAAAGAGATGGATGAATTTCTAAGTAAACACAACTTACCTAAATTGAATCAGGAAGTTGTGAATTATTTAAATAGTCCTGTAACATATAAGGAAATTGAGGAAGTAATCTTGAATCTTCCCACCAAAAAATGCTCTGGACCAGATGGATTCAGCACAGAGTTCTACCAGACATTTAAGGAGTTAATAACACCAATACTCCTTAAACTGTTCCATCAAATAGCAAAGGAGGGAATACTACCAAATTCCTTCTATGAAGCTAATATCGTTTTGATCCCAAAACCTAATAAAGATTCACTTAAAAAAGAAAACTATAGGCCGATCTCTCTGATGAACACAGACGCAAAGATTCTCAACAAAGTGTTAGCAAATCAGATTCAAAAACACATTAAATAGATCATTCACGGGGACCAAGTAGGCTTCATCCCTGGCACACAAGGTTGGTTCAACATACGCAAATCAATAAATATAATTCATCATGTAAACAAGTCCAAAGTTCAAGACCACATGATACTCTCAATAGATGCAGAAAAGCTTTTGACAAGATCCAACAGCCTTTTATGATCAAAACGCTAGAGACAGTAGGAATGGAAGGAACCTTTATAAAAATAATAATAGCTGTATACAACAAGCCCACAGCAAGGCTTATGCTCAATGAGTAACAAAAACACTGCTGGAGGTATTACCATACCAAACCTAAGTCTATATTACAAATCCATAATTATAAAGACAGCCTGGTACTGGCTCCAAAATAGACACACAGATCAATGGATAAGGATTGAAGACCCAGATATAAGCCCACAAAATTACAGCCATTTGGTCTTTGACAAAGGGGCCCAAAGAATCCAATGGATAAAGAACAGCATCTTCAACAAATTGTACTGGCCAAACTGGATCTCCACATGCAGAAGATTAAAGCGGGACCAATACTTGTCACCATGTACAAGACTTAATTCCAAATGGATCAAGGACCTTGACATCAGGCCAAAGACTATAAAAACCATAGTTGAAAGGATAGGGAACTCCCTTTAGCTGATTGGGCTAGGCCAACAGTTCCTAAACAGACATCCAGTGGCACAGTCACTGCTACCAACTCTCAACAGTTGGGATCTTGTGAAATTAAAGACCTTCTGTTCAGATAGATTGTAACATTCGCTCAAAGGCAACCCACAGAATGGGAGAAAATCTTCACTAACCACACATCTGATAGAGCTCTGCTGTCTAGAGTGCACAAAGAACTTAGAAAACTAAACACCAAGGAAACCAATGGCCCAATTAAAAAATGGGCCCTGGAACTTAAAAGAAACTTTACCAGGGATGAAATTAAAATGTCTAACAAATATCTTAAAAAATGCTCCACTTCCTTAGCCATCAGGGAAATGCAAATCAAAACTTCCCTGAGATATCATCTCACTCCGGTAAGGATGGCAAAAATCCACCATACCAACAACACCAATGCTGGAGAGGATGTGGAGAGAGGGAACTCTTCTTCATTGCTGGTGGGAATGCAGGCTCATACAGCCACTCTGGCAAGCTGTCTGGAGATTCTTAAAGAAATTAAAGATTGAAATGCCATATGACCCTGCTATTCCACTTTTGGGAATAACCCCCATACAGCAGAGGTTCACCTCGATAGCACATGCACGACCATGTTCATAGCAGCACTCTTTACAATAGCAAAGTCATGGAATCAACCCAAATGTCCAACAGTTGACGAGTGGATAAGGAAACTGTGGTACATCTATACAATGGAGTACTATTCAGCCTTAAAAATGATGAATTACTGGAATTTGCCGGGAAATGGATGTCATTAGAAACAATTATATTAAGTGAAGTATCCCAGACCCAGAAAATTAAGTGCTGTATGTACTCCCTAATAGGTGGCTCCTAGTACGAAACCCACCCACCCCACCTAGAGACACTCAAAGAAAAATCTCTGTAATACCTACAGTAATTGGAAGGATTATGAACAGGAGGGATGGGGTTGGAGGGCCACACCAGAAACAAGGAGAGAAGTGACATGTTACAGTAGAGAAAATAGGCCTCCATCAAGGACTGCAAGAAAGTAATGTGACACCTGGTTAAGTTCACAGATGTTCGTTCCTGATCATTTTCAACTGAGGGGGTATGATCTCACCAGAAGGGGAGGGCATATAGTCTGGCAGAAAAAAAGTAACCATTTTGCAAATGGGTGATTGACCCTCCCTCACTGTGGTTCCTACTTTTTTTACATCTACCCTTGAATGTGCTCTTATAACAAGACTCTAGATTAACAGCTTTTTGACTCTGGCCAGAGAGTGACATACAGTGCCCATCAGGATGGAGTGAAGGGCATTGCAGGAGTAGCAAAATTGAAAAGAAAATCAACAAACCACAATCCAGAACCTCAGAGTACTCTATAGCAACCACCTGGAATAAGGCTTGCCTAATCTCTCCCCATCCTGAAGCTCAGGGACATTTGTGGAAGAGGGGGCGGTAAGAGTGTAAGAGCAAAAGGATGGAAGGAGCAATGATTTGCAAGATACTCCACACAAGTTAGGGCCGAAGCAATCATAATTGGACTTTGCATGCCCTGAGCAATGTCCAAAACACTATTGACCTCACAAAGTCTAGCATCTGCTAAAGGCACCAAGATCCTTGGAGGCAAGGGATTGGCAGCCACAGCAGTGTTCCTATACTTAAGGGGAACACGGGAAAGGGTTCAAGGAATGGCCACTGGGTCCTTGTACGTCATCGGAGAGGAGGGCTCAGAGGAAAATCAGGCATGCACAAGAAAAGACTCTCTGGGAATTGGGGCGGGAGGCACTGGGGGATGGGGAGGGAGGAGTGAAGGGAGGGAGGAGCAGGGGGTTCGGGGGGAGGAGGAGGGAGGGATGGAACTGGTGTACCTATTAAGTTTGTATGAGCTGACATAATAATAAAAAATTTTTTTAAATAAAAAATAAGAAAGATGAGCAATCGAACAAGATAGAGGCTAATACAATGGAATAGAAGTGAAATAGATAACAGCGCCCAAACAGAATGCAGAATTACTAGTACTGGCAACCCTAAAATACTCAGCTGGAATCAGGTGAACCAAATCTCTTCCAATCCTTGTGGAATCTTGAGGAAGAGGGAGCGGTATGATTGTAAGAGCGTAAAGATGGAGAGGTTCACCATGAATCAAGTAATTACACTAAAGGTAGAGCAGCTGCATCCAGGAACTCACTGCAATGAGACTTCTCACCTGACCTGCACTGTGGCTGATGTATCAACATTAAGCCATGGAATAGCAAGGAACTCAGGAAAAATAATTCTACCCAATGGGAACCTTTGGGAATAGGGATGGATGGATGATAGGGAGTGTGCCACATCAGTGTGTCTACCCAAGGATGGGCCACTTAGTCTTCCACAGAGGCCTGAAACTCTGCCACAGAGACCTGAAATTATACTAGAGCAGTCAATCCAAAGCAACCCTGGGGCCCACAAAAACAGACAGACAGGAGAGTGGGAGGGAGTGGAATGGATTGATGAAGGGAGAAGCGGATAAAAGAAAAAAGGGAAAAGAAGGGAGGGAGGGGAAGGTGGCAGGGAGAGCCACTCATGCTTGTGAAACAAGAAAAGAAGAAAAAATTTAAAAAATCATGAAAACAATAACATTATCAACACATACATAAAATGTTTCCTAAATGGAGGTGAAGAGCTAGGATTTTGTAGATGGAAAGTGATCACTGTTTCAGTTAATATTCTAATAATCATTTATAGGTATCAATAAGTTTGTTATAAAATTTTATGGTGGTATAAACATGCCCAAATAATCCAGAATTATTAATAAAGAAGGGAAGATTAATTTCTAGAAAGCAATTTTTAAAGCTTAATAATTAAAATCGTGCTATACTGAAAATAGGATAGTAGCAGAGACATCTGAAAGGTACCCAAGATTACAAGAGCAGCTGTTATAAACAGTGCTCTGGGAGTTTCTATGTTGCAGCTTCCAGTTCTCAGTGTGAAGACTAATAAATACATATATGTCTCAGTTATGAGACATATACCTTAAGAAGCTGCAGAGACTCAGTGGCCACAGTTAAGCTGTGGAACCAAGATGCATTCTCTCAGTTTAAGTACTGGGTGACTTGAACAGCAAGAGTTGTGGGTCTCTCCATCTGAACTTCAATTCTTCCCCCAGGTGTCCTAAGGAGGTATGCATTGAACTAAAGAGGGGATCTTATGATGGTAATTACTCTTTTGCTATAAATTACAGAATTGACCTCCAATTCTGTTATTTCTCCAAATCAACTATAGTAGGTGGCATTCTTAAAAGCTATATGCTGTGAAGCAGTAAATTATAGTATTCTTAAAAACTACTGGCCACCATAATTTTTTGAAATACAAAACTCCTTCACTAATGCAACTATACTTACCCAAAGTTAATATCATATATTTAGGTGTTGAAAAACTTATATAGATACTTCTCTGCCAGCAAACCATATCACTCACATACTAACATTAAACTGTTGATGTTTTGATTTAGGAAAATAAGGATTTCTTTTTATTAGATACTCCTAAAAAGCAAAAAATAATTCTTGGAGGTGAAAGTTTCATTTCACGGTTTCTTCAAGTTGTAAATCTCAACAACATTAAATTGTAAATCTTCAATGCATATGAAATTTCATTTGTCAGGTGTAGAGGCTAGAATAACCCCACTGTAAAAATGTGGTACTCTGTATGCATTGCATTCAGTTTGCTTTGCTAAAGCTAATCATGTCTCTTGACCTGCCATATTCACTGAATGTCAGGGACATGATTTCACAACTAAGCTTTTTTTTTTTTTTTTTTTTTTTTTAGTAGTAGGACTAGAGAAAGCACTGGAAAAAGGAAGTGTCTGAAGAAAATTTCTCTCAGTGATAGCAAGTGACTAGTGCATGAAGAGAAAATACCTTACATGACTGCAACTTAGATAAGGTTTGGTCATTTTTCAAATGTAATTTCGTTATCACTGTCATTCTCTGAGCATAGAAAGGGACAGAAATTTGCTCATGATCTCAAAACTTGGAACTGGTGTCTTACTCAGTTTATATTTATGACTGTTGTCCCATATTTGTACCTCAAATAGATAAAAGACTATAAAAAGGTGGGTATAAGTAAACACACAGTATCTGATATAGCTTTACATATCAATATTTTTCTTTCAATCCTTTGAAATATTTTATCTCATTTTCTTCACTAGAATTGTTTTTTGACATTTTATTACCTATTTTAATAATGCTGACTAGAATTTGTGTTAACAAGCAAAAAATTCAGACTCATTCTATATTTGCTACTTTTTCCCACCTGTCTCTATTGATGAAATTTGATATTTTGATATTTCATACATGTTTTTAATATATTCTGATGATTGCCCCCTATACCTAATCTATTTTCATCCCTTCCATTTGTCAGCCTCTCTTCTCCCTAAGTCTTCCTCCAATATCCATGTCCTCCCAGCACTATCCGTGTACAATCAGTGATTATATTCCTTCCTATTTTTAAAATACTTAAATTGATATTTTAGTTTGTATATAAAATAATGAGATTCACAGTGGCATTTTTTATATGCATGCACTATTTCATTGCACTGATATCTCCTTCCTACTTCCCTAAGACTTCCTTTTCTCCCTTAAAAAGGTCTCTCTTCTACTTAAATGTCATATACACATATTGACACATGCACTTACACACAGACACATATACACAGGCATACATATTCATAAACACACATATACATGTACAGATGCACACATGCATTTATATACATACATCTATTAAATGAATCATTCTAAATAGATTTAATTTTCCTACCTGAAATCTATACAGTGTCATTAATTTGTTTAGATCATGTTAACAATTGATGACTAAATTGTGCATTAAATCTAATTTATATATGTGTGTGTATGTGTGTGTGTGTGTGTGCGCGCGCACGTGTGCGCGTGCACGTGCATGTGTGTGTGTGTACCGAGGGCACTGTGTGTCCCTATGGAGGCCTAAGTATGATTCTGGGAATCATCCCAAATTTATTCCTCATTTTCTTATGTGGGATCCAGGATCTGAACTTGGGACCTTCTGCTCATGGAGTAGAGACTTAACCTTCAGCCATCTCTCTGGCCCTCTAATTGATATTCAAAGTCCAGGTTCTTCCATGTGTAATATGCTATATTAATTTATAAACATATCTCCATCCTGAGATTTGTACTACTTGGTAATAATTTTGCTATTTCATTTTCATTGCTGTTAACTTCTTTTGTTGTTATCAAAGCTTTCATGCTCTCATCCATCCATATTCTGCAGCAAATTATCCTGTAGCATTCCTATTTGATCAGGTCATAGCCCTGCAAAAATCATCCTCACTATATTTTTTAAACAAGATGAATGCACTTTCCTATGTTCTTAAGACTGTTCAAATGTCTGGCTACTTCACTGTCTATTTACATGATTGCCTCAACATCCTCTGTCTGATGCAAGAACACAAACCTCTTGCTCAGGTAAAATTAAATGTTGGAAAAACAAAAAATGCATATCACTGTTTTATTGTTACATATAGCCAATTTTTCAAATTTTCTTTTTGAGATTATCATTGTTTTTTAGTGAAATTGTAGACTCTGTTCAAATGCGTATGCTTCATGAAATCTTTCCCATGTTTATTTTCCATTTATATTATTCTAAATTCTATTTCTCTTTCTCTTTTCTCTTTCACTGTATGTAAACTTGTATGATATAACTATGTTTTCATAGTTGGCATTTTCTCTCCTTATTTACAACTTAAATAGCTTTGAGACAGAATTTTAATGAAGACTATGAACCATCAATTCTTCAAATTTCAAGCAAAGATCAGCTATATTTCTTCTGGAAAGAGTTAAGTCAATATAATCTATGAGGTTACGTCTCATGATTAAAACTGGATTACATGTAAATAAACAAATATTTTCTAAGAAGACCTGGAAATGATCAGCTCTGAAAGAATTTTACATTATATTTTGTTTCATTCTGAAAACATGTTTTTTCTAATTTCTAAAGACATTCATGATATTAGATGAATAATGCTATTTATCCTGTGCAAATATATATATACATACATATACATATATGTGTGTGTGTATGTATCAAAAATAGTGCAGCACTTTAATCTCAATAAATCCTTGATTGAATTCATTTGGTTTCCACGTTGATATTAAATTTAAACTGTTTTACTAGTCAGATATATAAGTGTCATTTTGGCAATTGAAGGCTGAGCTTTAGACACATCTATGAAGAATTAGGATCTGATACAAGGCCTAAAGAAGCTGGAAGGAGATTGATTTATGTGGGAAGATCAAGTCCAAGATGGGTGGAATCATTTCTTAGTCAGGTAAAGAAGATGGAGCAAGCTAGTTCAACAAGTTAAGCATAGGTCTTCATTCTCCAGTATACTTTGAACAGACTTGCTGTGTAGTAAGTGAGGTTTGTGCTTTTCTCCCTGTGGATATGGTATGACCAGTTTCTTGGGGTCCTTTATTGGCATAAGCTCTCCTACCAAGCTGGACTAAGAACTATAACTAAGAATCTTATGAAAAAAATAAATTCCCTTGGTCCCCTAAATTCTTTGATTGTGAACTGATTGTCAACATGCAAACAAACTGCCATAACTGGTCTTCCCTCAGTAGACAGAGAAAGAAAAGACCACATGTATACAAATCAAGGTTGTAAAACACTGGTGCTAGTGCAGACAATGAGGAGGTTTCAACCAGCAGGAAAAAAAATTGAGTGCACTGCAGAAGAGAAGAGCCTATGTGCTTACCTCAAGAAGCTTAACTTAGTTTTGAAAGTTCTAGCATCCATTCCAAAGTGTAAAAGATATGGTGTTATAACGAAGACAGCTTATTAGATAGATAATAGATCAGGTAATATGGGAAGAACTAAAAGTAGAAAGACAAGATCACAAAAAAAGAAAGACAAGATCACAGACGAAGCAGGTAGCATGCAGAAGAACCTTATTAAAGTCAAGCATGGAGTAAGAAATGAAGGAATAAGAAGAATTTATAGGAATTAGATCACTGATCATATTAGTACCATGATGTTGCTACAGTAATTAGTACAAACTGACTTAAAAATGTAAATTCACAGTGTTGCACTTTTGGATGAAAAAAATTGTAGGGCTGTGTTACTTCTGCAAGTACTAGCATGATTACTCATATGTCAGTTCCCACTGTGAGCAGAGTTACCTATATTTCTCTTTAAAAAACTCATCCGCCTATGTTGATCCTGATTCCTTCTTCTAAGCTACATTATTTATTTTATTGGTTCCTAGTAGATTATTTCAGGAAAATCTTTCCATGACTCCATGTTTTTTTAATATCATCTTAAAAGGCCTTTTGGATGCCTATGACAATGTGTTCATAGGTTCCAGGGAAAAGCCTGTGACTTCTCTTGGATGACATTCCTCTGTCTATTGAAATGACATATGCTAACATTTATTTGCTTGTCTTGGAAGTGAAGATAGTTGGGGTGATACTATTTGCTGATGCAAAGAATAAATGGGAAAAGTGCCAAAGGGAAGAAAACAAATTTATTCATAGGTAATTTGAACTTTAGTTAATTCAGGAGGGGATTTAATATGGTGAACCAGTGAAAAGGTCATGTATATTAAAATCTTAGTA
This sequence comes from Typhlomys cinereus, assembly GCA_023101885.1. NCBI lineage: Eukaryota > Metazoa > Chordata > Mammalia > Rodentia > Platacanthomyidae > Typhlomys > Typhlomys cinereus. Next base: position 2,025,724 of record JALPQD010000398.1, read on the forward strand.
GAAGAAATTTTGCAAAATATATTGCCTTCTGGATTATCAATATTTAAAGGAGATAATTCCATTTCCATCCATGATGGAGGATCTGGTTCTGATCTTTCTTCCTGTGAACATCAGTGAAACTTGCAAATGTTCGAGACTTCTAGAAACTGTAAAACTGAAACCAAAATATTAAACTTGAACATTGAGAATTTTGCAAAGCAATAATCCACGATCATCTCAGCTCTGCTTAGAGTCAACATCTTAACCATGTAAGTGAGATAGTATAAAGCAAACAAAGTGTGTTGATATCACTGAGTGCAAAAAGATTAGAATTCAGGGAAAGAACCACAGAAGTAGAAATTTAGCATGTAATGTTCTTGGAAGATATGAAAGGGTTTTCTTTGTGTGGAATGTTTGGCTGTTGATTTATGGTGTTTTTGCTCATGGTGTAAATGATGCCACCCTGTAGCTCTAACAACTAGACCAGAATAATGTAGTAGAAAGCCAGGCCTTAAAAGCTACCCTAAAGGTGTGGAATGGGCTAAATTTCTGCTATGCATCAATTTGAAACATTTAATCTTAGAAAAGATCCACTAAAACTCAGGAGATTCTAAAGTGAAGCATGCTATCTTAGAAGGAGGATTATTAAGATCCCAAAGTTCTTGCAAATTGCGTCCTCTCTAAAGTAAGAAAGTATGGGAAGGCAGGGGGGTAGGGAGGGGGAGCAAGGGGTACGGGGGGAGGAGGAGGGAGGGAGGGAACTGGTGTATCTATTAAATTTGTGTGAGCTGAAATAATAATAAAAAGTGTATTAATAAAAAAAGGAAATACAAAAAAAAAAGAAAGTAGTAAACACCTGCTGAGAGAAGAAATTCTTTGGAAAGCTGAGCTGTCTACAAGGACTTTAATAATCTTCAAGGTTGCAACTTCCGTGAACCATAACCCAGGGTGGGGTGAAATTTTCAGTAATGTAGCTTCCCTTATGTCATCCCTGCTCCTGTGAGGAATCCTCAACATTCTCTTGTAAGTAACTCAAATAAGCTCATTAGTCTACTAAGATGAACTTTGATATTATTTTTTATATTTACCTGCTGTTGTATTTTTCCTTGGGGTAAAGAGGCATTGGTATGGTGTCTTCCTAGAAAAAGTTATCACATGAGAACTGCAGAAGTACAGGCTGAAACATGTAGTTTTGTCAGAGAGCTAAGTCCTCAGAGTTAAGAACATAATCAAGATGCTAATACTACTAATAGAGCTTAGAGATCCAGTCCAGTCAAAGGACAGACTGTCCTTCATTATATGCATCACATCTTGGATATAAAGAAGATGATTAAAGATGGGCTTGGTATTTCTTCTTAAGAAAAGTGAAATAGTAAATTTAGGCCTTTTAGGTTAAGTTCTTTTATTATGATTACCCATCTCTGCCCCCGCAGAACAAAATAGCCATCATTAATGCATCAACAAAAGAGTGAAAATTTCTTCCAATAAAGCTTCATGTATTTAAATCATGCCGACTAAATTGGGCACATTGACTATTATATCATATCCTGGGGTAAGGTCTATTCTACATCTAATGTTCCAACAGCTGGTAAAACCAAAAAGTACATGCTGATACTAGCTGTAACAGTATGTCACACAACCAAAGATTAAACATTTAGGCAAGGTTTGTTAACTTATAGGATAGTGAACTGCATTCGACTTAGAAAAAAATTTTCTTTTTTTTAATTATTTATTCAATTGTGCGTGTATGCATGTGTCCGCGTGTGTCTATGTATGTGTGTGTGTGTGTGTGTGTGTGTGTGTGTGTAGAACCACGGGCGAATTCAGGAACCCCCATAGACCGCCTCCACCTCCTCCTTGTTTACTCTGCCCCGGGATTCACAGGCTCCCCCCTACCAGGACCGGAAATGCAAGCCACCCCCGCTTCCTCACGGCATCTATACGTGGGGTCTAGGATCCGAACTCAGGACCTTCTGCCTGCAAGGCAGAGGCTTAAACCCTGAGCCACTTCTCCAGCCCCCGAAAAAATTTTTCTTAACAAAACAAGAATTAGACATAAATGGCTCAAAGAGATTAAATTGTAAATGAGCTGACCAAATGCACAAAGTCAACTTTGTTCAGGAAGGTAATAAAATCCAAATTTTTAAAATTTCTTCATCCAATTGTCATGCATAAAAGAAGAATTTATGGGGGCTGGAGAGGTGGCTCAAAGGTTAAGCCTCTGCTTGCAGGCCAAAGGTCCTGAGTTCAGATCCTAGACCCCACGTATAGATGCCAGGCAGAACCAGGGGCAGCCTGCGTTTCTGGTCCTGGTAGGGCGGAGCCTGTGAATCCTGGGGCAGAGTAAATAAGGAGGAGGTGGAGGCGGTCCATGGTGGTTCCCAACTTCACCCATGGTTCTAAACACACACGCATACACACATGTTCAAAAGCATAATTGAACAAATAAAAAAAAAAGAATTTATGAGGTATTCAAAGAAATAAGTAAATGATATGAAAAAAATTACAATATCAATATATTGTAATATTTCCAATATATACGATAACATTTCTATTACAAAGAAATTAAACAGAAAATAAATTTTAATACATAAACATCTCAGGAGAAAATATGAAATTGTTAAAAAGATAGCAAATTGTAGAAATAAAAGGACATTAACTAAAACAGAATATAAAGAGAGTGCATTGCTGATGAGAGAAAAAGTGCTCAGTGAATTTGAAAGATCATTAAAATTTTACAATCTGAAGGGTGTGATTTGATGAAAAGGAACTCTTGCCACAAGGACTTATAGTACAAAGTTGGTTTAACATTCTTGTAGCCATGCTCTGTCAGAAAGGGAGAAGACTGTGGCAGAATGACCATTAAAAAAGGGAGTGGTTGGACCACACTTTCTGAAGGAGAACTCTCACTTTCTTCTCCTAAGTTCTGATGGTGGTTGAATATTTGACATTCCTTGACTACAGTGTTCTTGCTTGTGTGGTCTTCTTCTCCTCCTTCTGTATGGTCCTGCTAAACTGTAGTGACTCAAGCCTGAGTCTATGTGCATTTCTGCTATTTAAAGCCACCTGCTTTATGGCAGCCCAGAAAACTGAAAAAGTTTGAAAAGCTAATACTCTATAGACAATATTTTATGAACTTTTCCCATAGTCATGTGCATTAGGATTCTCTAAAGAACAGAATCCCTAGAAATAAGTTTATTAAATTAACTCACAATAAAAATAGTGTTCTTCAAAGTTGCCACCTGTAGCTGCCTTGTTGTTGACCAGAATGTTGCACAAAGCCAAAGGCTCCCGAGAAGGTCTCAAACCTCTATTTCACTGAAGGGTCGAAGATGCTGGGCTCTGAAGCCAATGAAGAACAACTGGGCTCCGAGGTCAGGGATGAACAGCAATTAACAGCAAGGCCTAGAGACCAGGCTCCAAGGACAGCAGGAACATGGATAGGTCAAAAGGATGGATCTCTGTATCAGTCAAGGACAAAGGCAGACGTGGCAGCAGCAACAAAGAAGACAACGACACTCTCATAGAATGAATTCAAAAGCAAGTCCACACAGGATAAGGAAAGAGCACTTCCCTCCTTCTTGAACTTCCTATTATGCAGTCCACTACTGGAAAATACCACCCTCTATGGATTGGGTTTTCCTTATGAATTAACCAAGTACCTGCAGACTTGTTTAAGGGCCTGCTCCAACCATCAACTCTCCACAGCTGTGCCCCAAACAGTCTGCAATGGTCAAGTTGACATTAAAATATAACCATAACATCATGTATAAAGCATTTACCCCCCAAAACACACCACACAATGGACTATATTGAAGTTTTAGTGAAGCCCCAGAACCACTGAGGCAATTGTAGGAAGAGGGGATAAAACAAGAGACATGGAAGAGGGGAATGGCAGGTTTCATACCATCAGGGCTGAGCTGATGGCTGAGGGGACAGAGACTAGAGATGACATCAGGGACCTTTGCCTAATCCAGGAAGTGTGTTTGAGTTCAGTCTTTGGCCTTGTCCCCACTGACTGAGGGTCAGGTAAACACATGCTCTTGCAACAGCCAGTTATTAGAAAGTTCTGCCCTTAGTATGGGGGACAGAATAGTGGGAATCCTATCATTCCAGCCTTCTCTTAGTGATAAGGGGTGATGCACTCATTCTTAGCTACTTCCTCTGGATGGGGTCAGCATGGAAAAGGTTACAGGCTGGAGTGATGAAGTCCTATTCCTGAGTCCTCATGGTGAGGGTGATGACTGAGTTACCAGTCTCTGATACAACACAGATGGATAAGTGTGGGGGTTGTCAGGCCTAAAGCCTGCTCTCTGGAGAATGACACATTATCATCTAAAATAGACAGTTGTTAGGTGGATTCCTCCTTTTGGAAAATGAGTTTTGCCTCTTGTCTGCATAGACAATGGCAGGCGAATTCCTTCCTCTGAGAGTTGTTTACCTCCTGTCTGTTTCTAGATGGCTTTTGTTCTTCTCAAGACTAGGTGAGGTTCAACTTCCCCTTACAGTTCCTTCCCTATACATTTGAGATATGTTAATGTATGAACCAGATAACCCTGCTTTGAGACATTCACTGTCCATTCCCTTTTAGCAGCTAAGTATCATGTCTGCTTTTAACTTTACCTGGAGACATCATGTCTGGTCCCACACGACAAGTAGATGTCACTTCTGCCTTTGCTTTGTTAACTGGAATGTACACATTTTACATAACCCTGTAAAGAATTTGGCCTTGTTTTTCTTTATTTGTTTTCCTATAAATATTCATGTATGCTACAATAAAACTGACTTAGATGATAGAGGGAAAAAAAAGGGAGTGGTTGATATTTTCCAATTTAATTAGTTTCAGTGGTTTTTTTGGACCCAAGGGAGTCATTGAAAGTTAATCAAGATAAACAGAAAACTTCATCAGATATATATTAAAGTCAAATATCAAAGAAAAGGCATTCAGAGAAGAAGGAAATTTGAAAGGACATAGCATAGCATACAGCAAGGAACAATGACATGAATGAGGGTGACTCTATAAAAGTTGAAAGGAAAACTTGAGAGAGAAGTGAAGTACTTTTTGATGGAAAAGTAAAGACCCACCAACTTAGAATCCAGCACCCATCTAACACATGCTTCAGAAGAAGTGGCAAAATAAAGACATTTCACATAACCAAGGCTTGAAGAATTTCTTTCTAATTAGGTCTGCAAATTATATGCTTTGGAAGGAAGGGAAGAATGCCTGCCCAAATAGGTGTATGTGAAAGAAAGAACTGTAGAAATAGTAAATGAGTAGATAAAAAGAGTAATTTTATTCTCATAACTTCCATAAAAGATATTCTTAAGAGAAAGATAATAAAATTGTACATAAGAAGACATTAAAGCAATTACACAGATGTTAAAAATACAGGCAAATATCATGCTGCTGTAAGGTTATATGTCTACAACACTAGAAGATAAAGGATAGAGGGTATAGATGTGATTCCAAATGAGGTTCAATAAATTAAGTGAACACCCTCAATGTAAAACAATAACTAAAAACACTTCTAAAGGAAAACATTTGACATTTAAATTTATCCTAAGTATCCCAACTCTCCAGTGTTGCTCAAGGCTATCAGGTTTTCCTCCTGAATGCTAGGAAGACCTGAAACTTGGTTGTAATTGACAAAACAAATCAAAGTTCTTATGGTGTTAAATTATAGAAGACTTTATTTTACTTACATGCTTGTTGTATTTATTATCTGACATTGATAAAATAAGTTTCATGCATCTTTGAGCAAAACTATAGGTTTGATATCATTACATGTCATTGTAACAAAATATCTCCCTTAAATAACATTTGAAAGGAAAGGGTTTATTTCCACCCAGTTTCAGGCTGTAGTCCATCATGTCAGGAAAGAAACAGCAGGAGAACCTGAGACATAGACAAGAGCAGAAAGTAAGGGACAGATGCTTACATGTTTGTTAGTACTTGCTTTTAGTGTTTCTGCAATTCTGGATGCCCTGCCCAGGGAACGGTTCTGCCCACAATGATCTGGATCCTCCATGTCAGTTAAAGCAGTGAAGTCAATCTTTCCACATGCATAGAAACTAGTCTTAATGTAGGAGAATCTTAAAAGGCTGTTGGATCTTGTCAAAAGCATTTTCTGCATCTATCAAGAGTATCATGTGGTCTTGGATTTTGTACTGGTTTACACCGATAATTACGTTTATTGATTTGTGTATGTTGTACTAACCTTGTGTGTCTGAGATAAAGCCAACTTGATCCCCGTGAATGATCTTTTTAATATGTGTTTGAATCTGATATGATAAGACTTTGTTGAGAATCTTTGCATCTGTGTTCATCAAAGAAATTGGCCTATATTTTTATTTTTTTAATGTATCTTTATTAGATTTTGGGATTAAGAAAATATTAGCTCCATAAAAAGAATTTGGTAGTGTTCCTTCCTTTGGTATTTGATGGAACAGTTTAAGGAGTATTGGTGTTACTTTTTCCTTGAATGTCTAGTAGAACTCTGTGCTGAATCCATCTGGTCAAGGGCATTTTTTGGTGGGTAGATTTGAGATTACTTCATCCATTTCCACATATGTTATAGGACTATTCAAAACCCTAGAGACAGTTGGGATGGAAGGAACTTTTATCAATATAATAAAAGCTGTATATAACGAGCCAATGATCCCATTTCAATCAGGAACTAGACAAGGCTGTCCACTCTCAACACTTCTATTCAATATTGTACTTAAAGTCTTAGCTGAAGCGATAAGACAAGAAAGGGAGTAAGAGGGACTCAAATTGGCAAGGAAGAAGTCAAGTTATCTCTGTTTGCAGATGAGATGATCATGTACCTGAGTGATCTTAAAACTCTACCAGGAAATTCCTGGAACTAATACAGAAGTTCAGCAGGGTGGCAGGACACAAAATAAACATACAAAAATCAGTGGTCTTCCTATATGCCCAGAATGAAAGAAATGAAAAAGCCCTGAGAGAAACAATCTCATTTGTATAGCCCCTAAAAAAATGAAATACATTGGTATAAACATATCCAAAGAAATAAAATACATTTACAATCAAAACATTTAAACCCTAAGGAAAGAAATTACAGAAGACAGCAGAAGGTGGAAAGACCTCCCATGTTCCTGGATTGGCAGAATCAATATCGTAAAAATGACCATCCTACCAAAGGCAATATACAGATTCAATGCTATACTGATCAAAATTCCAAAGCAATTCTTTAAAGAGGTTGATCAAACAATCTCAAAATTCACATAGAGGCACAAAAGACCCAGGAGAGCAAAGACAATCCTGAGTAACAAAAACACTGCTGGAGGTATCACCATACCAACCTTAATCTATACTACAAATTCATAGTTAAAAAAACAGCCTGGTACTAGCTCCAAAATAGACATACAGATCAATGGATAAGGGTTGAAGACCTAGATATAAGCCCACACAATTACAGCCATTTGATCTTTGACAAAGGGGCCCAAAAAATCCAATGGAAAAAGAACAGCATCTTCAACAAATGGTGCTGGCAAAACTGGATGTCTACATGCATAAGATTAAAACTAAAACCGTACTTGAAGCCATGTACAAGACTTAATTCCAAATGGATCAAGTACCTAAATATAGGGCCAGAAACTATAAAAACCTTAGTTGAATGAGTAGGGAACTCCCTGGATCTGATTGGATTTGGCCAACAGTTCCTAAAGGGAAATCCAATAGCACAGTCACTACAATCAACACTCAACAAATGGGATCTTGTCCTTGGAAGCAAGGGATTGACAGCCACAGTAGTGTTCCTATGCTTAAGGGGAACACAGGAAAGGGTTCAGGGAAATACCACTGGGTCATTGTACGTCATCAGAGAGGAGGGGCCAGAGGAGAGTCTGGCATGCACATTAAAGGATTCTCCGGGGATTGGGGGGGAGGCACTAGGGGATGGGGATGGAGGGGTGAGGGGAGGGGGAGCAGGGGGGTCGGGGGGGAGGAGGAGGGAGGGAGGGAACCGGTGTACCTACTAAGATAGTATGAGGGGAAATAATAATAAAAATGTTAAAAAATATGTAAACATTTTCAAGTAAAATTATACCAAATATTTATTAAAAAAACAAATGGGATCTTATGAAATTAAAGAGCTTCTGCTCAGATAAAGAGACAGAGCAAAAAGGGGGTTGGGAGCAAGGGAATCCAGGGAGGGGTAGAGGGAGAGAGGGGAATTGGGTATCTATCAAGTTTGTATGAGTAGAAAAAATAGATAATAAAAAAATATAGGAGAATCCTTCTCAGATGTACCTAGCAGTCTGCCTTCTAGGTATCCGTTCAAGCTGACAATATTAACCATCCCAGCTACATTATAGGTAACTGTATATGGATTATACTAATTGAATATGGATTGCAGGAAAAATCTGAGAACTACAGACACATAGCTATAAGACAATACAGTCTACCAAGAACATGAGCACCCTTGAAAACAGTAGAAATATTTATTGTCATCCGAGGACAAAGCTAGATACGTTTGAACTATGACTCCCATTTGCACTGAAGCAAAAGTTTCTGTATAATAGTCCAAATGCTGATTGATGTTAACAACGTTACTCCAGTTGCCATATTCCCAACACTATAATTATTTACTCTAGCGTATATATTTCCAGAAAATATGAAATATTTGAGAAATGAACTAAAATTCAACCACAAATAAATCTTCATAAGTGTCCAAAAATAAAAGTACTCATCAAACATTATTGCAAATTATATACAGTACCCATTAGGTTATGTGAAAATAAAGAAATTTAAGAATAAATCCTAAAGTTAAACTGTAAGTGGCAGCACAAGTCATAACAGTTCATGCATCTAAAACATCATTTAAAGATTATTTTATTATCTTCAATGCATATGAAGAAACAAAATGAACTAGTTAATGATAAATAATAATGAGAATTGACAGCAATTGTCTAGGGAAAGAAGACATGGCGAACCATGGGAATTACAATATTGAAACAACTCTTCAAGAAGATTTCAAGAAGAAAGTAAAGACATGAACAATGAACGTCAACAAATGCGTATAGTAGACAAAGTGAAAAGCTTATGTAAACAATAAACTGCTCCTTCCAAAGCCACTGAGAAGAAGTAAATTAAAATTATGTTAAGGACAAGAAAGGTCTTTATAAATAAAATGTGAAAAAAAGACATAGAATGCATAAATCAATGGTGAACATAAATAAAATAAAATAAAATAGTTGGTAACTAAAAAGATGAATAAAACTGATTTAAAAACCCTTGAAAATAGCCATTCCAGGCGAAAGAGAAAAGAAATTCCACACCAAACCTTGGCTATATTTGTAAATCAGTTTAGTAAACTGCCCTTGGGCTAGAGAGATGGCTCATGAGTTAAGCCTCTGCCTTGTAAGCAGAAAAATCTGAGTTCAGATCCCAGAGCTGTCTCTCTCGCATGCACAAAAAGCCTGGTAGAAATGGTCAAAGCAAACACTTCCAGTGCTGGACAAGAGTCTAGGAAACCCCAAAGCAAAGTAAAAAGGAGGTAGAGAAATCTAGGATTAATTTACAAAGTCAGTCTTGGGCCTTCACACACACACACACACAATACCCTCTGATGAAAGAAAGAAAGAGAGAAAGAGAAAGAGAGACAGAGAGAGAGAGAGAGAGAGAGAGAGAGAGAAATAGAAAGAGAAAAAGACAGCAAAAAGAGTGAGATAAAGAAAAAAAAGAGTGAGATAAAGAAAAATGAGAGAAAAAAGAGATAAAGAAAGAGAAAAAGAAGAAAAAGAAAGAAAGAAGAAAGAAAAAGAGAAAGAAAGAAAGAAGAAAGAAAGAAAGAAAGAAAGAAAAAGAAAGAAAGAAAGAAAGGAAAGAAGGAAGGAAGGAAGGAAGGAAGGAAGGAAGGAAGGAAGGAAGGAAGGAAGGAAGGAAGGAAGGAAAGAAGGAAGGAAGGAAGAAAAAGAAAAGCAAAGGAAGGAAGGCAGGAAAAAAAGAAAAGAGAGAAAGAAAGAAGAGAGAGAAAAGAGACAGAGAGAGAGAGAATGATTGATTGTCTCATAAATGAGGCCCTGGGTTATACCATAATCAGATATCATAGCAAAAACAAACAAATAAACAAAAAATACTGAAACAGCCAATATTAAGAATGACAGAATGAGTATTTTAAATGTGATAGTCATGGGAATGGCATGAATAAAACAAGAAAATAGCATTGAAATATTCATATCCATGAAGGACTTAAAGAAAATATAAATTATTTTCTTAGAAATAGATCAATAGGGAAGACAGCTAATAAACCTATAGATAGGAAGACAGTACATTAAACTGTTCTATAGGCAGCTGTTATTATATTCATAGAATGGGAATTCACAGTGTAGACCTTTGGGTCTAAAGCTGGTTGAGTGAAGGGAAATGGATACACCAGTGGGGTGGCCTGAAGAGAGGTAATTTGTTACACTATGGAGGCCTAAATCCACACAGGAGTAGATAAACCCTAAAGTCCATAGAAATATATAGGCGGAAGAATGTGACAGAAAAAATGGAAGGAGGAAATGGGAGGGAAGGTGGGATGAATTCTCAATATGCTTATAAAAGTAGAAAAAAATAAACATTTCTAACAATTTGATATGTTTGGATATTACAATAAACTTCAATATTATATTCATCTCAAGCTCCAAAAACTCATTTCTGCATTATCTGGACACTTAGTCACTGAAAGCAGCGAAGCAAGAGCATTTCAAGCAGTGTGTAAGGGTGGCATCTACAACACTAGTGGCATGTCTAAAACTGAAACATTGGTTCCTATGTATCTGGCAAAACAGTTTTGTCCTTGTCTTCTGGAAAGATAAAATGACCTTAGCTCTAAATGTTCAACAAATCCTGGCAGGGCAAGATATTCCCAGGTTCATGATACTATGAATACAAACAAATGGTCCAGGAGAGATAAACCCCTGTATGTCTCTGGGGCTTTTCATAGTCTCCTCCAAAGTTTGTTCGCCCTTCCTTCAGTCTGAAACTCAGTTTGACAATAGTGTTGGCTTTGAACAGCCAGATTATTGCAAAACAAGATAAGACTATTTGTTTGACAACAGTTTTGTGTTTTATAAATTTGATAACTTAGATGAATTCAACAACTCCTGTGAAGTCACAACAAAATAATTACAAAGACAACAATCAGAAATATGAATGAAATTATATAAAAAACTTTTTAGTCATAACCTTTCAAGAAAAAGCATGCATTACATAGTTCTGAAAGTGAGAAAGAAGAAAGATGCTATAATATTTTTAGTTAAGCTAGTATACTCATACCAAAATCAGAGACACAAATCAAAATGAATTATAGGCCACTACTCTTTATGACTATAGGAATCAAAACATTGTACAAATACAATGTGGGTTAGAAAATTTAAACTGTTTTGTACAAAAACAAGAACAATTACATTTTGTTAAAAAGAGAGTTTTGACTCTCTTCTATTCATCTATTAATTTGACTATATTAACAGAATACATACAAAAAATCTAGTCATCTTATTATTTAAATAGATGAGAGAAAACTCACAGCAATTCATGATTAAAAAAACTTAGTAGAATATAAGTAGAAAAGTTCCAGCACTTGGAGATGGCTCAGTGGATAAAGCATTTATCCCATAAAAGTGAGAATCAGAATATGTATCCTCATATTCAACACAAAAACTAGGACATTTTAGCAGTAACCTGTAATGCCAGCAATTTGGGACAGAGAGAAAGGGCATCTACAATTCAACCTGGCAAGCTAAATTAATTAGTGAGCTTTCAGTTTGGTTATAGACCATGTCATAATAAGTGAGAGCAACAGAGGAAGGCAACAATGTCCATTTTGTGCTGTCACATACATATACACGATATGTATGTGAACTCACACACACCCTTAAGGCCATTTATACAAAAGCACTTTGTTGGGGTTGGAGAGGTGGCTCAGGGGTTAAGCCTCTGCCTGGCAGGTGGAAGGTCCTGAGTTCAGATCCTAGACCCCACGTATAGATGCCGGGCAGAAGCGGGGGCGGCCTGCGTTTCCGGTCCTGGTAGGGTGGAGCCTGTGAATCCTGGGGCCGAGTAAACAGGAGATGGAGGCGTCCATGGTGGTTCCCGAATTCGCCCGTGGTTCTACACACACACACATACATACACACATGCGCACACACACCCACAATTGAATACATGATAAATAATAATTAAAAAAACAAAAAAAACCCAAAAGCACCCTCTTTACATACCACTCACAACACATATGCAAAAAAAGAAAGAAAATGAGCAAAAAGAGAAACTCCTTAATCTTGATATGAAGAATCTGTAGGTATGCATAAATATATAATAACAAATATCAAGAACTTTCCATTCAGACTGAGAACAAGACAAAGATATACACTATTACTATTTCTATTGAATATTTCTATTTCTTGCAATAAAGTTTCTAAATTTGAATTGCAATACATACATTACTCCTATGTTGTAACTGTGCTAGTTTAATTATGAAATTTCTACTTCAACAATATAGATTTATTCTCTTATAGTTTTAAAGTCAGTAGTCTAAATCATGGTGTCATAGGCGTTACAAGTCTTCTCCAGTTTTCCAAAAATTCCTTTATTTTCCAGCTTCTTTTCAGCTGTTGAAATCCTTCATTACTAGTGGCTTTCTTCATCGTCCAAATTTATTAATCTTGCCTCTAACTCTGTCTTCATGTATTAATTTTCCAACTTGGATCCTTTCATGTTTCTCTTATAAGCAACTGGATATGGCATTCTCAGCTTGATTGATAATTCAGATCATTTTTCAAGTGATTTTTTAATCACTTTTTCCTTGAAAAGGAATATTCTTACAGGTGTCAGGAATAATTATATGGAAATAATTGGGAAGATGCCATTTGGTTGACTACAATAAATGTCAAAAATTACAATATGTTACTTATCATTATCATATTGCCCATCGTCCTCAAAATTATATATTTCCCACATTTGTAACAAAAAAGTCAGAACAAATATTTTTATTCCTTTCATAAACATCAGCAATCTGACTTTAAAGCTCTAAACTGAAATCTAATGGTAGAGACCAAACTGTTTTTAAAAGCACATAGCACATATTTGAATTACACTGTTATTTTCAGTATGTATGTGAAAATTATAGTAAAAGATTGCAAGATTTTTTTCTAATTTATTTATTTTTCAGTTTTACAAGCACATTGAGTTCCCCCTCTTTCCCATTTCTCTCTCTTTCCCTCATCAACCCATTCCACTGCCTCCAACCCTCCTACCTGGCCACTTATATGGACCAAAAGTTCCCTCTGGCTTATTTACTCTTGTGGGAGTCAGGCCTCTGTGGCATACTAAGTTGCCCCTCCTTGGACCACCCCACTGATAGGGGCATTTCCCTTCATTCAACTCCAGTCTTTTCCCTGTGTGTACTTATCTCTTTTCGGTTCCTCGTAGTCTATGGGGGTATGTTGGTATTTCAATCATTATGCAGGTCTGGTAAGGACAAGTCTCACTGCTTTGAGTTTGTGGATGCAGCATCCTTTCCTTGAATGGAATATCTCATCCAATAGTGAACATTCCATTTTTAGGTTCTTACAATCTTATTACTCCCTCTTCCATGAGGTTTCCTGAAGTCATAGGATGGGGAGAGATTAAGATGGCCTGATTCTGGGTGAGCATTGCAGGGTAGCCATTAATCTCCATTGTGGCTTGCTCTTGTTGTTTACTTCACTGCTCTTCTGCTCTCCTGGGCTGTATCCTGTCAGGCTGTTAAGATTTTCTACCTCTCTTGCAGAAAAAGATTTCTAGGCTCAGTGCTAAATGCTCTTCAAATCTATGAGTATATACCTAGCTGTTTATAAAGCAGTTTGGTGTACTGTCTTCCCACTATATGTTCATTGGCTTTTTTCCCTATTGATCTATTTCCTTCCTATAGTGAAGGAAATGGGATCACCAAAAAATGGTGAAAGAAAAGTGAAGTAATAGTGTGAAATCATGTGCAAAGTAAGAATTCACCATAGTATAAAAGCAAATTCACAAATAAAAAACTTGAATAAAGAAGCAGAAGGTACCTTTCTGTCCTTGAGAAATAGAAAAAGACTATAATACAGCACAGAATGCAAGAAAATGTTAAACATACAGAAAAAGATTAGATTCATTCATGTGTATATATTCATCTATGTGAATGCTAAGGATACATTCCAAATGACATATTAAAGAAAATGAAATGGAAGAGTACACACAGGGAGTAACTATTTGCAAAACAGATACTTCACAAAATATCAGTCAATAGAGATTAATTCAATATCAATGAGAAAATAAAAATGATCTTAATAAATGGACAAACAATCCACAGGAAAAAAATGGTCAAAAAACCACTTGAGACTTCTCTCAAATTATGTTCATTTTGAGGATGCAAATGTGAAAATGGCAGTGGGTTGATACTTCATACTGATTTTAAAAGAAAAAAATTAAAAATGTCAATGAAATTATTGAGTAACTGAAAATCTGACATGTAGATGGAGAAGATAAAAACTGTGGTCAACATTTTATGGAATTCTTTAATGTTTCTGATGAGCATAGTCCTATTAATATTGATTTCCTCAAGATTTTAGCCCAGAGCAAGGGGGAATAACTGGGGAGGAGAGGAGAAAGGAGAGGACAGGGGTACCTATTGAGTTTGTATGATTAGGAAAAAATAAAGTGTGGGAGAAAAAAAGATTTTAGCCCAGAGAAAGAGACATGTATATATAACATGATTATTGCATATGTACATGTGTATATGTATGTATATAGTTGCATTATTTACATTATATTTAATTCAAAGCAATGAATTATCATTAATTGAGTGAATTAAGCATATACTTTTATTACAGTAATTTTACAATAAAATGGAACCAATCACAGAATAAATATCATGGGTCATTCTAAAAATAATGTGCTTCCATGACTTTGCCATTGTAAACAGCAGCCCAAATGTCTAACAGTTGACAAGTGGTTAAGGAAAATGTGTACATTTATACAATGGAATACTACTCAGCCATCAAAAATGATGAATTAATGCAATTTACCGGGAAATGGATGGAATTAGAGACAATAATATTGAGTAAAATATCCCAGACATGGAAAATTAAGCTCCATATGTACTCCCTAATAGGTGGCTCCTAGTACTAAATCCACTTAGAGACACTCAAAGATAAATTGCTGTAATACCTACAGTAATTGCAAAGATTATAAACAGGAGGGATAGGGAAGGAGGGTCACACCAGAAACAAGGAGAGAGGGGACCATGTACAGCAGAAAAAATAGGACACCATCAAAGACTGCAAGTAAGTAATGAGACTTCTAGTTAAGTTCACAGACTTTCCTTCCTGATCATTTGCAACTGATGGGGTATGATCTCACCAGAAGGGAAGGGCATATAGGCTGCCAGATAGAAAGTAACCATTTTTCAAATGGGTGATTGACCCCTCTCTCACCGTGGTCTCCTACTTTTATTCCATCTACTTTTGAATATACTCTTATAACAAGACTATTTTAATAGCTTTTTTTCCTCTGGCCAGGGAGTGACATCCAATACCCATCAGGATGGAGCCACGGGCATTACAGGAGCAGCAAAACTAAAAAAAAAATCAACAAACCATAATTCAGAATATCAGAGACTCTATATCAACCACTTGGAATAAGGCTTGCCTAATCTCTCCCCATCCTAAAGCTCAGGGAAATTTGTGGAAGAGGGGGCAGTAGGATTGTAAGAGCACAAGAATGGGAGGAGTAATGGTATGCAAGATACTCCACACAAGTTAGGGCCAAAGCAATCATAATAGGACTTTCTATGACCTGCACTATGTCCAACACATTATTGACCCCACAAAGTCTAGCATGGACTAAAGGCACTAGGATCCTTCGAGGCTAGGGATTGACAGCCAAAATAGTGTTCCTATGCTTTAGGGGAACACTGGAAAGGGTTCTGGGAAATTCACGTGGGTCCTTGCACCTCATCGGAGAAGAGGACCCAGAGGAGAATTGGGCATGCACATTAAAGGATGCTCCGGGGATTGGGGAGGGGAGACACTGAGGGGGGAGGCAATGGTGCATGGAGAGAAAGGAGGAAGGGGCGGAGCAGGGGGGTGGGGGGGAAGTGGAGGGAGGGTGGGGACCGGTGTACCTGTTAAGTTTGTATGAGCAGAAATAATAATAATAAAAATATATATAAAATAAAAAGAAAAATAAATAATGTGCTGAGCAAAGAATCAGAGGTAAGTCTGTGCCTATTGTATGATTTCATATATATGAACTCTTTTATGCAACATGATGCATTGAGAACCATAAAGCAAACCAATATATTAAAAAACATAAAAACATTCCTGACTTAAATGTATTTTAACAATCCAATTTATAGTCTAAAGGAAAACCTCTAATTATTTGGAAGTCAAACAACATTTTAAATAATGAATGAGCTTAAAAATAAATTGTAAGAGACAATATTTTATTGAATTTACAATGATTTATTTATTTATTATGAAGAATACAGTTGACAGATCATGCAGTTTTGTTTCAGGTCTTAAGTGCATGTTAAGTACTTCATCTCCCTCCCTCCCTTTCTCCCAGTGCCTCCCCCTTTCCTTCTCGCATTCCCTGGAGCATCCTTTAGTGTGAATGTCAGATTTCCTTCTGAGTCCTCCACTCTAGTGAAGTGTAAGTTCTTAGTGGCATTAGTATGGGAACACTATTATGACTGTCCTTTAAGGATCCTAGTGATTGTGATCCATGCTAAACTTTGGGGGGGGGGTCGTTGACATGTCACTCATTGCGCAGATCATGCAAAGTCCAATTTTGGCTACTGTGGCCCTAACTTGTGTGGAGTATCTTGCGTATTGTCAGTCCTCCCCACCTTTAGGCTCTTAAAATCTTACTGCCCCCTCTTCCGCAAATTTCCCTGAGCTTAGGATGGAGAGAGACTTGGCTGGTCCGGTTCCAGTGATTAATATAGGGTCTCTGATGTTCCAAATTATGGTTTGTTGTTGTTTTCAGTTTTGCTGTTCCTGCACCGCTCTGGGCTCCATCCTGATTGGTCACTTCCTAACCAGAGATAAAAGGCTGTTTAAATGGAGTCTTTCTATGAGAGTAGCTTTAAAGGCAGATGGAATAGGAGTAACTGTACATATGGTGCTTAAGGTTTTGTGTCTGGGATACTTCACTCAATATAATTGTTTCTAATTCCATCCATTTCCCAGCAAATTTCATTAATTCATCTTTTTCGATGGCTGAGTAATATTCCATTGCATAAATGTACCACATTTTCCTTATTCACTCATCACCTGTTGGGCATTTGGGTTGATTCCATTACTTTGCTATTGTAAATAGTGCTGCGATGAACATGGTTGTGCTTGTGCTATTGAGGTGAATTTTGTTTTATGGAGGATTATTCTCAGAAGTGGAATAGCAGGGTCATATGGTATTTCAATCTTTAACTTTTTAAAAAATCACCAGACTGATTGCCAGAGTGGTTGTATAAGCCTACATTCCCACCAGAAATGTAGGAGAGTTCTCTTCTCTCCACATCCTCTCCAGCATTTGATGTTGTTTTTATTGTGGATTTTTTCCATCCTGACCGGGATGAGATGATATATCAGGGAAGTTTTGCTTTGCATTTCCCTGATGGCTAAGGATGTGGAGCATTTTTTAGGATATTTGTTGGACACATCAATTTTGTCCCTGAAAAAGTTTCTTTTGAGTTTCCAGGCCCATTTTTAATTTGCCCATTTGTTTCCTTGGTGTTTAGTTTTCTAAGTTCTTTTTGCACTCTGGATAATAGAGCTCTATAAGATATGTGGTTAGTAAAGATTTTCTCCCATTCTGGGGGTTGCTTTTTTGCTTTGTTTACAATCTCTTTATCTGAACAGAGTCTCTTTAATTTCTTAAGATCCTATTTGTTGAATGTTGGTTTAGTGACTGTGCTATTGGATTTCTGTTTAGGAACTGTTGGCCTAGTCCAATCAGCCCAAGGAAGATCCCTACCCTTTCAACTAGGGGTTTTACAGTCTCTGGCCTAGTACTGAGGTCCTTGATTCATTTGGAATTAATTTTTGTACATGGTGATAAGTACGGGTCCAGTTTTAATCTTCTGCATGTGGACATGCAGTTTTGCCCGCAAACATTTGTTAGAGATGTTGTTCTTTTTCCACTGGATTTTTTGGGCCCCTTTGTCAAAGACCTGATGAATTTTTTAACTTATAGTATCTTTTTTGTTTCAGCAAATAATTAAACAGTGGATGATATATAGTGTAGATAGAGCTTTTTCTTTTTTTCTCTTTTTTATTATTTTTTAGTTTCACAAGCATATTGAGTACTAATCAATGTTTCCTTCCTAAATCCTCATCCCTCTTTTTCCTCTCCCTTCTCCTCATCATTTCATTTCATTCCCTCCCGCCTTCCTACCTGACCTATTCTGTGAATCCCAAGGTTCCCTCTGGCATTTCTATTCTTGTGGGGAGTTCTGTGGCACACCAAGTTGCCCCTCCTTGGACCATCCCATTGTAGGGGAGTTTCCCTTCATGCATCCAGCTGTAGTCCATAAAGTTTCCCTTATATGTTCTTATCTCTTTTCAACTCCTCATATTCTATGGGGGCATGTTGGTATTTTAGTCATTATGCTGGTCTGGCAAGGATAAGAAAAGAGAGTAATATCAATGAAATGGTAATAAATCAATGTCAAAGTCAGTCAGAAGCAGGAATATCAGCTTCTTTTAAAAAGGGAATATGCAGATTTTAAATTTTTATTACAAAATAAAAATCTGTCTAATCAAAGACTAACATTTAATCTTAAGCTATAGAAGGAGTGTAGATATGAAAGGGGATAATACAAAAGAACAGGATTGTATCTGTAAGGAAGAAGCTAAAGACAAGGAGAGACATACTGTCTCCAAATAAACAGAAGCAAAAATATGAAGAGGGCAGAAACCATTGACTTAGAAATGGAAATTGGGAAAATATTAACAAATTTTATTATCAAAATTCATCTATTTCATCTATTTCTAGATCATCTGCTGATTAAATCTCTCATGGTCCTTAAAAAGTTTTGGGTAATCTAGATATTATGGGTCTTTCTGTTTAGTTATAATGACTGCTAAATTTGGTTCCTGTCACTTCATTGTCATAATTATGTATGTCTGGTCTAATTGTCATCTGGAAGAATTATTAATAAGTATAAACATACATACATGCTTGGACTTTTTTGTAGCAAAGTATTAAAAATGACTTTATTTTTTCATAGGCTTATTCATGTGTCTCAGTTGCTTCACATTAATTGTGGAAACTTCTATCTTTCAAAGAAATTTCCTATTCTTTTAAATTACTAAAAGATTTGGCATATAAAAGCCTACTTTTGTCTCTTCTTATTTTCAAGATTACTTTATGACTGATACATGGACTTTATACATAGTACTAGAGCACTATTTGATGTTTTTATGAAGTTCAAGTCATACTAAACACACCTGTATTTTCAAACATGAGTCACTTTTGAAAGATGAAACCATTGGAAGTCCTTTCTGCCTTTTTTCCATGTAAAATATGTTTTATTATCTATACTAACTCTACTATGTGACAAAACAGCATGACTTCTTATCACTTTCTTTTCGTGTAGATATAGTGTGTGTTGCTAACTCTAGTCATGCTTCTGCTCAGTAGCACAGCAGGACTTATTATGCTTTGCTATAGATTTATTTATATTAATATTTTTGTAGAATTTTTCTTTGCTATTGATTTATTTATATTAATAATTTTGTAGAATTTTGAAATTTGTATATATTGCTTTTAACTTAAGAACTAGAATCCTACGTTATTTCTGTAAATTTAGCTTCTATTATTTAAGTTGATTACCAATAAATAAATGTTTTTTCCCTTGGGTCTCTCTGCAGACTCTCCCATTGAAGCACTCTTTCTTAGCCTCAGTTTCTACTATTGATACCTAGTGTTTCTGACATCTAGAATCTGCATTGGATTCTGTTTTCAAGACAAAGTCTGCCTCTTCTTACCTATAGACATACACATGTGCACTGGGTTCAGAGCATGTATGTGTAAAAAGGAAACAAGAAATATGTTTAGCAAAACATGTCATGATAACTCTGAAGGTCTTTACTTGGATAAATAGAAGAGTTCCTAACAAAAAAGAGCAAAGACTCTAATGGAACAAGTGGAATGGTATAACTTTTTAATAGAGATCTTTGGATCAATACTAAGTAATCCTAAGTAATACTAAGATACTAATACTAATAAATAATAAATGATACTAAGATAAAATCTGTGAATACTAGATTAAGCTCAAGAAAAAGGAGATATGCTTTTGCTTGTTTATGTTGTTTGTTTTGGTTTTGTGTGTGTGGTGTGTGTGTGTGTGTGTGTGTGTGTGTGTGTAGGTAACAGCAGAAAGGAGAACATAAAAAATGCTAAAAGAGGGCTGGAGAGGTGGCTCAGGGGTTAAGCCTCCACCTTCCAGGCGGAAGGTCCTGAGTTCGAATCCCAGATCCCACGTATAGACGCCAGGCAGAAGCGGGGGCCTGCGCTTCTGGTCCTGGTAGGGCGGAGCCTGTGAATCCCGGGGCAGAAGGAGGTGGAGGCGTCCATGGTGGTTCGCGAATTCGTCCGTGGTTCTACACATACACGAAATGCTAAAGAGAAATGTCACTTTTTGCCTATTTCTCCATAATATAGGTAAGAGAAAGTTATACCTTTAAAATATGAAGAAATGGGGCTGGAGAGGTGGCTCAGAGGTTAAGCCTCTGCCTTGCAGGCAAAAGGTCCTGAGTTCGGATCCCAGATCCCATGTATAGATGCCAGGCGGAAGCAGGAGCGGCCTGCGCTTCTGGCCCTGGTAGGGTGGAGCCTGTGATTCCCGGGACTGGAGTAAACAAGGAGGAGGTGGAGGCAATCCATGGTGGTTCCCGAATTTTTCCGTGGTTCTACACACACACAGACACACACACGTGTGCGCACATACATACGCACACACACACAATTGAATAAATAATAAAAAATGTTTTAAAATATGAAGAAATGTGGATGAAAACTGAAGGGACCACAAAATATAATGAGACTGGAAAGAGCAGTTTCGAACATTTGTTTCTATATAAAAAGGAAGGTGGATGTAAGTGCAGAAGTTAATTAAATTAAAGACCCCTTCCAAAGTAAAACAGAAGGAAAATCTTAGAGAGGCAGAGATTGATGAACAAAGCTTGGTCCAACAGTCAGGGAACATTTATGCACCCTCATCCTGAAGGAATTTGAAAGTACAGGAGTCATTCAGTGAGAGGTTTAGAAAAAGTATTTGATTATGGCTTCAGTTGAGTAATCATACAGTACCTGCCCTTAGGATGACCTTTGAAAGTTCAAACAATGCTGAGATCTAAAGGACCAGAGGGAAATGTAACTGAAGGGAATATTAGACTTCACAAATGTGAGGTTCAGTGTGAGGGTCAATTTCCCACAACTATCTTTTACTCATGGGCTTAGATGTAGCCACAGAGCTCATATTGGAGACGGGTAGAGGAGAGGAGGCAAGTGCCAAAATTAGAAATAGAATAGGGGAGTGCAAAGACACTTCACATGCAACTGAAATGATTTCTTAAAACCAAGGAAAGAAGACTTCATTCTTAGGAGCTTTCAGAGAGAAGAGAGTACTGAAAACAGAAGTGAAGACTAGCAATATCAGAAATATGATTGAAAAGCAGCGGGTAGCACCTGACCAGAGGAACAATAATTTACTTTAGACTCAGCCAGGTCAGCAACCCACTGTTAGTGACTTTAGTGATGTGTTTGACTTAGTAGTCTACACTTTTCACCTCTTTTGAGTACGACAAAGTCTTTGCTTTTCTGATGATAGTCATGACCACGGAAGTAAAGGCTGGGGTCCCTTGGCTGACGATTTAAAATCTTTGGTGGTTCCACCTATAGATAAAGAAAAAGGAAAGGGGATGGCAACTCTGAATCATGAGGAAGATCATGTGGGGAAACTCATATATACAAAAACAGGCTTTCATAAACAAAGAGGCCTAAGTCATATTCCCTTACTGCACACTTTATCCGATCACTACAAAGATTAGGCTTTTGAAAAGCCGAAGTCATAACTAAACAAGGAAAAGATCTTTTAAGGAAGCCTGTAAAATAATTTAATCTTCTCTTAAGGGTTTGCTTGTGTACATATGATCAACAAAAGCTCATGATTCAAAAGCATCTAAGCAGTAAGGCTACTTAATGCTGTATTTTTCATTAATGTTATAGTCTATAAATTTATCCTACATTGATTTGTCTCATTGTTTATAAAACATCAAGTCTCCTCTCAATCTTGAGATATTTGCAGACTTCAAAACAAAAAAAATGGTTAGCAATGTCCCTGGATGTATCCCATGGGGATGTAGATCAGACCACACCAAAGGGTGTGGAGATACAAGGTAAATCACACTAGAAACAAGACCACACACTTTTTTGTAGCTGTCAAAAAACTGCACTCAAACTACAGAACAGTGAAACCTGGTTTTCCTTTTAGTAAGTAAACTTTTGTAATAGAATGGTCTGTGTACACAGATGTCTATAAGGCGAGTGATGGTATTTTCCCAATATGCTTTAGAATTTAAGCAGAATGCTAGGATACCAATGTCCCCTGTCTTACAGACTTACATAAACTTTCAGGTCTATACTATGTTGTAAGGTGTTAAGTTTGTGTGTAAGCTGTTAATATTGCTACATTGAATTTAAAGGGTTGAGTGCTAAAGGTATATTCAGACAATACGCTAATGAAAGATGTAGTACATATTTGTGTTCACTCACCTATTGCAGTTTATCTCCTTTTATTTTGCTTGAATTCAGAAGATTGGGGCTGTATTTTTAATTATGAGATATATAATAAATTTTAAAAGTTAATATGATACATTTAATGAATGAAAACATGCATGCATGTATTCATAAATCTTCAAATGAACTTATTAAGAATTCCTTCTTTTAAAGATATTATTTTAAAATTATGCAGCATTTAAAACTCCTTAAAAGTAAAATCTGGAATGAATCTTTTATTGATTGGTTGAACTTTGCTCACTTTCTCTGCTGATTATTAACTTTGTAAGTCATGGTGATTATTAAGCAGGATCATTCTGCATAAAAGAAGTGGGGATCAGAATGAGACAGCAAACAATGGAAAACAAACAAGGTTTGGAGAGAAGGAAGAATACATCCAGGATTACATGTAGCAAGACAGAAGACAAGGATTATACACCGAGAAACTTAAAATTACTACTTGACTCATTATATTGTATCTCCATAATGAAATGCTGAAGATTCAATTTCCAGTCTATTCTGAATCTAGGCTGTAATAAGTGACCGATTTCAACTCTCTAGTAACTTCCAAGCTTCAATTATTGATTGAATTCCTGCCATTCTTTATGTCTTGTTTACTTTTCCCAAGAGCTAAAATCAATCAGAGGTAAAGCGAGAAGAAGGAATGAGGTGGGGAAGGGAAGGAAGACAGTATCATGTGGACTGAAAACTTCATCCTGTTTCTCCTTGTTGCTACATGGCACTCTTCTGCAACCTAACCCCATATCACAGACCATGGATGAAGTCAGAATAGTATGTCAAAATCATGTCTGTGATAAATTAACCTATACGAAAGTTCATTTGGAAGTGCACTCTGGTGTTAAATTATCTTTGAAGTGATGTAGTATGCTTCAAACATAGGGTGTGGTACATTTTGGGGAATTAACTTTTGACTTATATGGAATTCTTTGTAAGCAGTGCTCAAAAGATCAAGACTTTCTAATAACAGAATACTGGCAAAATTGAAGAATGGTTCTTGGTAAGCTTGTCTTATTTTTATCCTAGTCTAAGAAATTTAGATGGGTCTTCTTCTTAGGCATCCATTGAAACACTGAGATCTATCAGCACACAATAAGAAATGAACATTCACATGCATTGGGACACCACAAACCTATCCATAAATCATAATAAATGATTGCAAGTAACGAAAATACTAAGCTCACTTATTTTTTTTTCTATACTGGTCTACAAACCTTAATTGCAAATTAATTCACAGTGAAAGAAAAATAGTAAGAGGTGAAATAAAACCATATGCTATAGTAATAGTTATGTGAACATGGCATCATTGCCAAGCTATCTATCAATCATCTGTCTATCTATCTATCTATCTATCTATCTATCTATCTATCTATCTATCTATCATCATCTATCTACATATCTATATCTGTCTATCTCATATGCACATTTCTTATTGTGCTTCACACTTGCCTCTGTCATATCTGATCTGCAAACATCTCTACTTTGCACTTCTGGGTTACTGATAAAACAAGAATGTTTTGAACATAAGCACTAATTGGTGGCCAGGATGCAGTCTGGATAGGCTAAACAGAGATGATTTATCTTTCAGGTATTTCAGACACCTATGTAAATCAGATCTGCAGACAATTTCAAATTTGCAACTTGTTTACTTCCAGAAATCTACATTTATTAATTTCACCTCTTGATTGACTGCTAGGAACTGAAAAATGCAGAAAGTAAAACCATGTAAGTGTGTAGTAGATGCTTGAATGTCCTTTATTTTCTTCTGGGTACTCATTGAAAACTTTTTAATAAGAAATGATGATAGAAGAATCTAAGGGATCCATGACTCTAACTTTACACAGAAAGATACAAACGTGAGTGGAAGGCAGAAAACGAAGTCCACAGAAGCAAGTCATCCAAATATCTTAAAACTCATATCTACCATTTTAAAAAGTTTTACAACCTCCTAGAGCTGCAGTTCAGAATTTAAAAAAATCAATAAAACTCAATAGCCAAGAACAAAGCTCAATTTTCAGATGAAAAGGCAGAGTTGAAAAATTTCCTTTCTGTCCTTTGTAAAAGTGAGTGAGCATCATCAGTTTTACATTCATGACACACAGACAGGCTGATCAAGCCAGTGAAGAGCACTATATTTTCCCTAAGGTAGAGCAAGCTGATGGTAATTATGGTCATAACATGACATGGAATGTTGCATGTTCTTGTCCTTTTACTATTTGATTTTCTTTTAGAACCCTTAAAGGTATTGATTGTTAAAAGAGATTCTCCCAGCCTATCTATAAGGGGAAAATTTCCTTTTACTTCAGCTCAGAATGTAAAGTCTTCCTTGTTCCATAATATTTATGCAGTAGGGTCTTTATTCAGTGTAGATATACTTATCAACAATCTGCACAACACTGAGTTCATTAAGGATGTCTCCTTTGAAAGACTTTTTCTATTCTTCTATTTTATAAAGCTTCCTTACCCTACTGCAGAGCTGAAGTCAGTTGAAGACTTTGGATGAGTTTTCTGGCAGCCATGGTTCCAGCTAGCGAAGGCTCTGCCAATCTTACTATGATGCTGGTTCATCTTCTCCATAACAGTAATAACTGCAGCACAATAACATCATTACACAATTTGTGTAAGTCTGATACCACATTTAGTAATAAAATTGAAAATATAGCCTAAAACATGTTATCAATAAATGAATAAATCCAGAAACACCTTGAGTAATTTTTTCTTTTAACGTGTGTGTGTGTGTGTGTGTGTGTGTGTGTGAGAGAGAGAGAGAGAGAGAGAGAGAGAGAGAGAGAGAGAGAGAGAGAGTCAGAGGGCACTGTGTGACCCTGTGGAGGACCAAGGTGACTTTGGGAATCATCTTGGATTGCTTCTACTCCATTTTGCTTCACTATGGGATTTCTCAGGCTCTGCCTACCAGGGCAGGACATGCAGGCCTGGTGACAATGAGTAATTTTTAAATGCTATTTTCTTTTGAAATCTCCTTAGCAAATATTCAGATGCCTTTTATGGAAGAGGTTAATAACTTATTACTTGACTTCAAATGCCTTTATACATAATAGAAACAAAAATCGAATTAAAGGCCAGTTTTCATGTACTTGTGGCATATTGAAAGAGAATTTCTTTGGGCTGAGGAGACAATTTAGTGGTTAAAGACTTTACCTCTCAAGCAAAAGAAACTGAGTTGAGTTCAGATCTCCAGATCCAGCGTAAAAATGCCATGTGGATATCACTTGCAGTTGTGGCCCTGAAAGACAACTTAGAAAACCCAAAAGCAACACATCAAGGAAACAGAGAAATCCAGGATGATTCCCAATGTCAACCTTGTGATCTTCATAGGCATAATAACTCAAGTGCCTTTTTGTACACACACACCAAAAATAACAGAAAGAAAAAGAATTTTTAGTGGTCTTTTATTTCAACGTCCTTGAGTTATGCTAAGATAATAACCCTGGTTATTGTGATATATGAAGTCAAGCATTTCCCTATAATTTTATTCCATAGTCCTTTCATATGCAAATTAAAGTGGATCTGCTTTAAATCTTCAAATTTTATCAGGAAAGATTTTTCGCAGGTTGAAAGACAAATCTGACCTCGCCTAGAGCTCACAATAAGAGATGAGCACATTTGTTTTGCCTGCTCATATAATGATATGGAAAGTGCCAGATTAAATATCAGTTATTAAAAGTCTAGTTACTCTAGTAAGATTTAGCTTCAATTTTATATTTGGGCAATGTATCAGAACTTTGAAGAAATAAACAAAATAGAAAATATCAATTGTAGTCAAGAAAAAAAAAAGAAGAAATTTCAAGCATGAAAAGTTAGGTAGTAAAAGGGAAAAATGTCAACTGATATCTCAGAAATACTACAGCACCATTGGGAATTGCTAAAAACAAATGAATGCAAGCAAATTTAGTAACTCAGGGAAATTTTTCAAAATCTGGAATGTACACACATACTGCACCAGTTTGACACAAGCATCAACCTGTCTATTGAGAACTGAACCACTGGGCACATTTTCGAAGAATGAGTAATTAAAGTGATCCCTGATCAGACTTTTAGGAGATTATATAATGATGTGTGAACACACACCTCACAGTTTTGGGATGATTCCCTGGGCAGGTGGATAAGATAAACGGAAAACTAGTTTTTTGAAACAAGTGAGCTAGAATATATGGCCCCCTCTTAGTTTTTACCTGTGAATATGATGGGGTCATTTTTACTTGGCAATTGCTGGTAACTCCCCCACCATAGAACTGTTAATTGGAAATATAAGGAGAAAACCTCATGATTGCCCTAGATAGTTTAAGACATGCTTTTATCATAGCAGCATTGATATAAATATAAAAATTTGTGGTATATAATTAGCAATGTTTTCTTCTTCAATCATATGTTAAATCATAGTTTAAAAATTTTAATAATACAATATTACAATTCCTAAGTAACTGAAGAATTAATATTTATAGATATGAACTCATTATTTTGACTTTGAAAATGCTGGAACAAACTTTTATGATGTGAACAGCTCCCTTGGTCCCTGCAGCTGATCTTTCTGCTGTGATCAGCTGTATCCCAGAATCGCAAGGTAGAATAAGCCCTTCTTTCTCTAAATTAATTACAGCAGTGTAAATATAAGACTAAGATATTTTGGTCCCAGAAGAGTAAGGCACTGCTCTGAAGTGAAAACATTATGGTAAATTGACCAACGGATATGGCTAAATATTTCTTTTTGTATTTTTATTTACATTTTAGGGCTTTACATATATATTTGTATCACATTAATTCCTTATTATCCATCCCAAACACCATTTTTCCTCCCTACAAGCTTTGTTATTCCCCACATATCTCCCTCTTCTCCTATTTCTTTCTGTGTCTATATTACTTATTAAGTAAATCCCTTGTACATTACTGTTAATGATATGTGTTTGGGTTCTTTATGGAACAAGAAAAATATACTAGTGGTTAGAGAAAGTAAGTATTTCTTAAAAGAAGAAATGCACATAGAATGCATGCTCAATAAAGTGCTCAACAGTATTAATTATCCAGGAGTGGCAAATCAAAATTGTAATAAGACACAATTTCATTCCACTATGTATTTCCATAATTTAAGCAAACATAACAGAAAGCAAAGGTTATTAAGATTATGGAGAAAAGGAAAGTTTTATACATTGTTGGTGGGAATATTAATTATTGTAGTCATTTATAAATAAAATTATTTTGAAAAATTGTTCTATATGCCTAAAAAATTAAATTGACATATATTGAGATACATTCCTTCCTGTGTTATTGTCAAACTATTTGTAATAGCTATGAAATAGATTCAGCCTAAATGTCTATCAACTATGAATTATGAATTTCCAACCGATGCGGCCAACAGCAAAGGAAATCATGAGCTTACTAAGCAAGGATGAGACGAAGTAGTGCTTTTCTTTGCACGTTTTTATCTGGTCTGTTATTGGAAGGTACCACCCACTAACAACTAGACAACCTGAGAAGGCTCACCCAAGACTCACCTAACAATTCTTCACGGTCATGCCCAAATCTCAGCCTATAACTGTAAAATTAATGCCTAATTATGCAACAATCATATTTCTCACATCAGTTAAAAGGATTACATGATGGGCAACCACAAATCTCTGCCTTAGATTTTTCTGTATTGGTCCATGTTGATCTACTCCACCCTTTTATTGACACCTACATGCACAGAAGCACACAAATCATATGTCAAAGAGTGGTTATTAGGTACAATTTATTATTTTAAACACTGAAGATTTCTTATTACAGTTAGAATGCAATGCCAAATGTTTAGTGAAAGACCTGTTTATCTCTGAGATAGCTTTGCCTGTAAAATTGACACTTCAGAGTTGAGATTTTAGGCACATTTATGGGAATTATTTTGCAAAATTTGAGTTCTAGCAAGTTTGTTGGGGATTGTGTCGACTGCATGATTGATGTGAAAAGACCCAAATTATAATGGTTGGACTATTATTCCTTGGACGGTCTGACAAGCTAGCATAAAGCATTGTTCCATGCCTTCTCGCAGCCCTTGACTTTGGATATGCTATGGCCAGTTTCCTTGACTTCTCATGCTAGTATAATTTCTGCTGACATGAACTACGTCTTGAAAGATTAAGCAATATCAAATTTCCCTTGCTCCACAAAATTGTTCAGGTCATTCATTTGTTGAAGCAATGGAGTTATGAAATAAAGACCAGCCCTTGCCAATCTCCTTGTCCATTCAGCAGGCTCAAACCTTGTGGTTGTTACTTGAATTTACTGAACATTTTCTTGGTTCAGAATGATTTACTCCTTCTTCCTGGTCGATAACTCCAGAGCATCTCATTGCTGACTTGTTTTATGAGTCAACTGCATGGAATACATCATATCATATCAAAATTCCAAATCTTTCCCATTGATTTTTTTTCTTTGTGTATAACAATCTTGAATTGTTTTACATAGTTTTTTTTTTTTGCTTAGACATCAGATTTCCTGTGATCTCATAAATATATAGCCAACAAGGAGGACAAATGGTGTTAAATGAGTGAATGAGCCAATGAATTTTAGTTTTTTAAGCTGTTTAGTTTTTTAAGCTGCTTAGTTGTTTTAAGGTGTTTATTTTTTCTTGTTTTACCATCTTTAGCACATCTTGTTTTTTGGCAACACAGACTGAGTTTATTCTCTATCTATCTTTAGCAAGATTTTAGTTTAGAAAGTCAAAGCTATGTACTAAGATAGAGGCTTCCTAGGATTCTTTTCATTGCATGACAACATAGTAAAGAAACATTACTTTCAACTACTTCTCCCTCTGTTAAACTGTTTATCAGCCCATCCCAGAGTATATGTTCTTCGACTATACCTCCCTGTGTGAATTCTGCATTGGTATGAAGGTTCATGCATAGTATTAAGGTTAATTTATTGAGGACATAAACTACTCTATCATCTGAGTTGTTTGTGTACTAACATTTAGAGCACTTACAAATGTTCTTTAAAACATGTAAGTATACAATGATGTAAGATATATGAGGAAGGGAGTCAAACTTTTATGTTACTCATATAAAACTGTCATTTGGGGTTTTGAGCTCTACTGATTCAACATAGAAGATTAGAATAAGGCAATACACATGTAACATCAGGAAGTATGTGACTTTAACTTCTGATCAGTGCTTAACGCAACAGTATCAGTGCTGTTTATTTTTCATAAGAAGTGGCCCCTACAGCATCTTAATACATTTTTATAATACATTTTTTATTATTATTTCAGCTCATACAAACTTATAGGTCACACCAGTTCCCTCCCTCCTGCCTCCCCCCCGAACCCCCGGTCCTCCTCCCCTCCCCCCCCAACCCCATCCCCCCCCTGCCTCCCGCCCCCAATCCCAGAATCCTACTTGTGCATACCGACCCCCTCTGGGCCCTCCTCTGCAATGACCTACAAGGACCCAGTGGCATTTCCCTGAACCCTTTCCTGTGTTCCCCTTTAGCATAGGAACACTACTGTGGCTGTCAATCCCTTGCCTCCAAGGATCTTGGTACCTTTAATACATTTTGCACATCACCAAGTTACAAAAATCTAATGCTGATCCTGCAATGTCAGTCCTCAGTGACAGTGGACTTTTCTACATGAGAAGAGCTAGACTTCCATACACTGCTGAGGAAGATTAAAAAGGTATGAAAGGAACCTTGAAGCTTGATGTCCTAAGACACACCATCAATCAAGGTCAGCTAGTTTGCCATTTACCATATGATCACCTGCCTGTTTCCTCAAACTCAAATCCAATGAAAGCTGAGGAAATTTAAGATAACTTCAGTCTCTGAAGAACAATGTCCAATTTCCAGTTTGATGGGTGAAAAAGCAGTTATCTGAATCATAAGTTTCAGAGTTCTCATCTGGCCATCCTTGTGACTAATCAAAAATGGCAACACCAGCACTAAGGACCTTACAATAATTGGTGTTCATCTTCAATCATAGTGTCTCCAGAAAGTGGACACTGCTTCTTCCAGCTCTTTCCTTTTCCTAATGACTGTAAGCATTTAATTTTCTCTTTATTTTATATATTTGCATGCCAGCAAAGATCAAAACCTAGGTATTTTCACGATGCCTGCTTGGTTTGAGGGATAATTGTGACTCCAAGGATGCAAATTTATTTTTGCATCCCACATCTACAATCCACGAATGAGAGACCAGTGATGACAAATTTGTTCACCCTTGTGATCATAGCACTTCTCACAGACTTTATACCACACTGCATGCTCAATAGATTGAAAAAAAGCTCCTGAGCCAATAAATGAGGAAACTAAAGGGAATTGGGAACTTTCAATTTCTTTATCCAAGGCTAGTTTCTTTTGTTTTGGAGGTTTCCTTCTTGACTAAACTGCTGTCTGTGCAAACATAAAGGTCTGAGTTCACATTCCCAGTGCCAACATGAAATCTGGAGGGGCAACACACTGTAACTCCAGAGACAGGGGTAGGGGGAGAGAAGGAGGGATCTGTGTAACTTGATATCCGGACACTGTAACCCGAATGGCAAGCTCCAAGTTCAGAGAGAAAGTTCACAAAAAACAAAATTTAAGGAAAAGCAAAAAAAAAAAAATATCCTGGAATGTTCCACCTAGAATTCAGTGACAATTAAAACAATGTTAAAAATAACAAATATGTGATACGTCCTCATAAGTTATTGGTCAGAGAGGTCTCAAAGGTCCCCCACAAACAATATAGTTTTTTCCATTGCTCTTGGTTGCCCTCCAAAAACTGACAATAAGACACTATTACTGAACATGAAGCACACATAGTCAAAGGACATGGACATAAAAACATCAACTGGAACTGATCTGAAGCTTCTGTTTGCTGGATAGCTTACACAGTACTAGAAAGTAATGTGGAAGTTAATGTTATAAAAAAAAAAAACAAAGATCTCACCAATCTGTGAAATCTGCAAGCTGCAATAACAATCACCATAGCAACAAGTGAAAAACAGTGTAATAGTGGCATGAATATCAAAGACACAATCAATAGCTTTCTGATCAGATTTAAGGCCTGCTTGTCAGAATAGAAAGCATTCCTGTTACTGAAAACTAGAACAAGGGAGGAAATAGGTCTCAATGGATGAACAGACTATGAATCTGTAGCTACAAAGAAAATACACCAAACTGCTTTGTAAATACTTGTCATTATACTGAGATTGGAAGAGCACTCAGCACTCTACCTAGAAGTCTTTTTCTATAACAGAAGGTGTTAATTACTAAAAAACAAACAAACAAAAAAACCTTAACTTTCAAAAATGCAGAAAATAAGTGACAACAGAGTGGTTGTCTCCAAAAAGGACATATATATGTCTCACTGGCCTCTAACTCCAAGGCTCAGGGAACATCACAGAAGAGGGAGTGGAAAGGTTGTAAAAGCCTGAAATGTGATAGTGGCGGGCCAGACATTATCTTATGGACATGATGGAGTTGTAACTCAAGATTCATGACAGATACGTGCTTACAGAAGATTTGCATGGGATGTGTCTCGACATCTCACGCTGAAACCAAAAAGATCTCAAGAAGCTCTACACCTATCTGGGAGACCGATGAGAACTAAAGTTGATGGGGCTGAAAAGGAAGATGCTTTTCTCAATGGAAAACCCACTGATCTATGATACTTGCTGCAACATGAATCAGGTCAGGCATATGTCATCAAAGAAAGACTAGATAAAAAACACAAGCCAAAAAGTTTGAAAATAGGAGGGACACTGGAAGTAGAGATGAAGGAATGTAAGGGAAAACAGAGGGGGATAAGACTTGGAGCTAAGAGGAGAAAATATAAATTTACTATGTGCTTACATGCAGAATCAAAAATATAAAAGATAATGAAAAGTAAATAAGGTGAAAACACTGGGGAAACAGTTTACTGTTACACCACTTGCTTAGAAAGTGTGAGGCTCTAGGCTCCATCCCTAGCAGAATTGATTTAGTAATTAGTATTGGGGTAGTATGACAGTGCTAGAGAGTGTACCTCAAATGCAAGAGACCTTCAGTGGGCTTAAAAGATGAAAAGGATAAATAAAATCTTTCCAGGTTTCAAAGGATTGCCCAAAACCTGTGATTACACTGGTGGCTCTGCCCCTAATAGGTCACAAAATAAAACAGTTATAATATATATGAATATGGGAGATTTGCACAGAAGAGAGCAGGTGAACTAAGAAGTCTGGAGATGGAGGGGGTGGAAATTGAGAGAGGTAAGTCTGCATTATGTGCAAATGTGAAACTTTCAAAAATAAACTTAATAGCTACAATTGCAAAATGAAA
This sequence comes from Typhlomys cinereus, assembly GCA_023101885.1. Taxonomy (NCBI): domain Eukaryota; kingdom Metazoa; phylum Chordata; class Mammalia; order Rodentia; family Platacanthomyidae; genus Typhlomys; species Typhlomys cinereus. The sequence goes on from JALPQD010000398.1 coordinate 2,058,818, forward strand.
ACTAAGATAATAAGATGTAAAGTAAATAAGTTGGGGCGGTAATGAAAAAGGGAAACACCTGACATTGATTTCTTACTCCTTATTGTTGTATGCTCATGTCAGCATACTAAACACATGCATTTGTATACACGAAAGTTCTGGACATGAACTCATAAACACATTCATGTACACAATTTTTAAGCTTTGATATGTAAAAGAAAATAATTGGACTGGGGAGATGTCTTGGGTGTTAAAATCTTTGTCTCACAAACAAAAACATCTGAGTACAAATCCCTAAAATGCACATAAAAGTACAGATTGGAAATGTTTAATTCAAGCCCTGGAAGATAGAACCTGGTAAACTGTAAAGCAAAGTCATAAGGAGGCGAAATAATAAGGAGGTAGATTCTTGATATTTCCATGGGCCTTAGACACTCATGTGCCCTCTTCTAAGAATGCCTACATGCACATATGGGTACACACACACACAGACAGATAGGCAAAATATGAAATAAAACATATAGAGCTATGTATACTGACGTAGTACTGTGATAAATGTGTATATTATTGCAAACATCAAAGGCAAGTATTTCTATATCTTTAAACATTTTGCCTTTCTTTGTGACAAAATATTCAATCATTTGTTACACCTTCATTTTTATTTTTTATTCAATTGTGTGTGTGTGCACGTGTGTGTGTGTGTAGAACCACGAGCAAATTCAGGAACCACCATGGACCGCCTCCACCTCCTCCTTGTTTACTCTGCCCCCGGATTCACAGGCTCCGCCCTTCCAGAACCAGAAACGCCGGCCGCCCCCGCTTCTGCCTGGCGTCTATACGTGGGATCTAAGGATCCGAACTCAGGACCTTCTGCCTGCAAGGCAGAGGCTTAATCCCTGAGCCACCTCTCCAGCTCCCGGTTCCACCTTCTTAAAAGTGTAGTCCTTAGCTAGTATCTGTACTCATCTTACTATGGAATTGTACACTTGAACTTTTCATTCTTACCTGTGACAGAATGGATGTCCATTAATGAACTTTCTCCAACATTCTCTTCCCTCTAAGATCTCCGGTCTGGTGGCCACCTTTCCACTTTTAAATGATGTGATATCAAATTTATTTCTTTTTAGATTATTCCTATGAATTTTCTGTGTTGGTTTATAATACTTAACATAATGGTATTCAGTCCCATCAATTGCTTCATATGACAAAGATGAACTTGTTAAGTGCTCAGTAGTACATTCGCCACATTTTATTTATCT